>CAVMKG010000530.1:0-15000 GCA_963682025.1 Cordilura impudica
TATTTTTAATTTTTAATTTTTAATTTTTAATTTTTAATTTTTAATTTTTAATTTTAATTTTTAATTTTTAATTTTTAATTTTTAATTTTTAATTTTTAATTTTTAATTTTTAATTTTAATTTTTAATTTTTAATTTTTAATTTTTAATTTTTAATTTTAATTTTAATTTTTAATTTTTAATTTTTAATTTTTAATTTTTAATTTTTAATTTTTTAATTTTTAATTTTTAATTTTTAATTTTAATTTTTAATTTTTAATTTTAATTTTTAATTTTTAATTTTTAATTTTTAATTTTTAATTTTTAATTTTTAATTTTTAATTTTTAATTTTTAATTTTTAATTTTTAATTTTTAATTTTTAATTTTTAATTTTTAATTTTTAATTTTTAATTTTTAATTTTTAATTTTTAATTTTTAATTTTTAATTTTTAATTTTTAATTTTTAATTTTTAATTTTTAATTTTTAATTTTTTAATTTTTAATTTTTAATTTTTAATTTTTAATTTTTAATTTTTAATTTTTAATTTTTAATTTTTAATTTTTAATTTTTAATTTTTAATTTTTAATTTTTAATTTTTAATTTTTAATTTTTAATTTTTAATTTTTAATTTTTAATTTTTAATTTTTAATTTTTAATTTTTAATTTTTAATTTTTAATTTTTAATTTTTAATTTTAATTTTTAATTTTTAATTATTAATTTTTAATTATTAATTTTTAATTTTTAATTTTTAATTTTTAATTTTTAATTTTTAATTTTTAATTTTTAATTTTTAATCTTTTAATTTTTAATTTTTAATTTTTAATTTTTAAATTTTAATTTTTAATTTTTACTTTTTAATTTTTAATTTTTAATTTTTAATATTTAATTTTTAATTTTTAATTTTTAATTTTTAATTTTTAATTTTTAATTTTTAATTTTTAATTTTTAATTTTTAATTTTTAATTTTTAATTTTTAATTTTTAATTTTTAATTTTTAATTTTTAATTTTTAATTTTTAATTTTTAATTTTAATTTTTAATTTTTAATTTTTAATTTTTAATTTTTAATTTTTAATTTTTAATTTTTAATTTTTAATTTTTAATTTTTAATTTTTAATTTTTAATTTTTAATTTTTAATTTTTAATTTTTATTTTTTAATTTTTAATTTTTAATTTTTAATTTTTAATTTTTAATTTTTAATTTTTAATTTTTAATTTTTAATTTTTAATTTTTAATTTTTAATTTTTAATTTTAATTTTTAATTTTTAATTTTTAATTTTTAATTTTTAGTTTTTAATTTTAATTTTTAATTTTTAATTTTTTATTTTTAATTTTTAATTTTTAGTTTTTAATTTTTAATTTTTAATTTTTAATTTTTAATTTTAATTTTTATTTTTTTATTTTTAATTTTTATTTTTTAATTTTTTAGTTTTTAATTTTTAATTTTAATTTTTAATTTTTAATTTTTAATTTTTAATTTTTAATTTATAATTTATATTTTATAATTTTTAATTTTTAATTTTTAATTTTTAATTTTTAATTTATAATTTTTAATTTTTAAATTTTAATTTTTAGTTTTTAATTTTTAGTTTTAGTTTTTAATTTTTAATTTTTAATTTTAATTCTTAATTTTTAATTTTTAATTTTTAATTTTTAATTTTTAATTTTTAATTTTTAATTTTTAATTTTTAATTTTTAATTTTTAATTTTTAATTTTTAATTTTTAATTTTTAATTTTTAATTTTTAATTTTTAATTTTTAATTTTTAATTTTTTAATTTTTAATTTTTAATTTTTAATTTTTAATTTTTAATTTTTAATTTTTAATTTTTAATTTTTAATTTTTAATTTTTAATTTTTAATTTTTAATTTTTAATTTTTAATTTTTAATTTTTAATTTTTAATTTTTAATTTTTAATTTTTATTTTTAATTTTTAATTTTTAATTTTTAATTTTTAATTTTTAATTTTTAATTTTTAATTTTTAATTTTTAATTTTTAATTTTTAATTTTTAATTTTTAATTTTTAATTTTTAATTTTTAATTTTTAATTTTTAATTTTTAATTTTTAATTTTTAATTTTTAATTTTTAATTTTTAATTTTTAATTTTTAATTTTTAATTTTTAATTTTTAATTTTTAATTTTTAATTTTTAATTTTTAATTTTTAATTTTTAATTTTTAATTTTTAATTTTTAATTTTTAATTTTTAATTTTTTAATTTTTAATTTTTAATTTCTAATTTTTAATTTTTAATTTTTAATTTTTAATTTTTAATTTTTAATTTTTAATTTTTAATTTTTAATTTTTAATTTTTAATTTTTAATTTTTAATTTTTAATTTTTAATTTTTAATTTTTAATTTTTAATTTTTAATTTTTAATTTTTAATTTTTAATTTTTAATTTTTAATTTTTAATTTTTAATTTTTAATTTTTTAATTTTTAATTTTTAATTTTTAATTTTTAATTTTTAATTTTTAATTTTTAATTTTTAATTTATAATTTTTAAACTTTAATTCTTAATTTTTAGTTTTTAATTTTTAGTTTTTAGTTTTTAATTTTTAATTTTTAATTTTTAATTTTTAATTTTTAATTCTTAATTTTTAATTTTTAATTTTTAATTTTTAATTTGAATTTTTAATTTTTAATTTTTAATTTTTAATTTTTAATTTTTAATTTTTAATTTTTAATTTTTAATTTTTAATTTTTAATTTTTAATTTTTAATTTTTAATTTTTAATTTTTAATTTTTAATTTTTAATTTTTAATTTTTAATTTTTAATTTTTAATTTTTAATTTTTAACTTTTAATTTTTAATTTTTAATTTTTAATTTTTAATTTTTAATTTTTAATTTTTAATTTTTAATTTTTAATTTTTAATTTTTAATTTTTAATTTTTAATTTTTAATTTTTAATTTTTAATTTTTAATTTTTAATTTTTAATTTTTAATTTTTAATTTTTAATTTTTAATTTTTAATTTTTAATTTTTAATTTTTAATTTTTAATTTTTAATTTTTAATTTTTAATTTTTAATTTTTAATTTTTAATTTTTAATTTTTAATTTTTAATTTTTAATTTTTAATTTTTAATTTTTAATTTTTAATTTTTAATTTTTAATTTTTAATTTTTAATTTTTAATTTTTAATTTTTAATTTTTAATTTTTAATTTTTAATTTTTAATTTTTAATTTATAATTTTTAAACTTTAATTCTTAATTTTTAGTTTTTAATTTTTAGTTTTTAGTTTTTAATTTTTAATTTTTAATTTTTAATTTTTAATTTTTAATTTTTAATTTTTAATTTTTAATTTTTAATTTTTAATTTTTAATTTTTAATTTTTAATTTTTAATTTTTAATTTTTAATTTTTAATTTTTAATTTTTAATTTTTAATTTTTAATTTTTAATTTATAATTTTTAAACTTTAATTCTTAATTTTTAGTTTTTAATTTTTAGTTTTTAGTTTTTAATTTTTAATTTTTAATTTTTAATTTTAATTTTTAATTTTTAATTTTTAATTTTTAATTTTTAATTTTTAATTTTTAATTTTTAATTTTTAATTTTTAATTTTTAATTTTTAATTTTTAATTTTTAATTTTTAATTTTTAATTTTTAATTTTTAATTTTTAATTTTTAATTTTTAATTTTTAATTTTTAATTTTTTAATTTTTAATTTTTAATTTTTAATTTTTAATTTTTAATTTTTAATTTTTAATTTTTAATTTTTAATTTTTAATTTTTAATTTTTAATTTTTAATTTTTAATTTTTAATTTCTAATTTTAAATTTTTAATTTTTAATTTTTAATTTTTAATTTTTAATTTTTTAATTTTTAATTTTTAATTTTTAATTTTTAATTTTTAATTTTAAATTTTAATTTTTAATTTTTAATTTTTAATTTTTAAATTTTAATTTTTATTTTTAATTTTTAGTTTTTAATTTTTAATTTTTAATTTTTAATTTTTAGTTTTTAATTTTTAATTTTTAGTTTTTAATTTTTAATTTTTTATTTTTAATTTTTAATTTTTAATTTTTAATTTTTAATTTTTTAATTTTTAATTTTTAATTTTTAATTTTTAATTTTTAATTATTAATTTTTAATTATTAATTTTTAATTTTTTATTTTTAATTTTTAATTTTTAATTTTTAATTTTTAATTTTTAATCTTTAATTTTTAATTTTTAATTTTTAATTTTTAAATTTTAATTTTTAATTTTTTACTTTTTAATTTTTAATTTTTAATTTTTAATATTTAATTTTTAATTTTTAATTTTTAATTTTTAATTTTTAATTTTTAATTTTTAATTTTTAATTTTTAATTTTTAATTTTTAATTTTTAATTTTTAATTTTTAATTTTTAATTTTTAATTTTTAATTTTTAATTTTTAATTTTTAATTTTTAATTTTTAATTTTTAATTTTTAATTTTTAATTTTTAATTTTTAATTTTTAATTTTTAATTTTTAATTTTTAATTTTTAATTTTTAATTTTTAATTTTTAATTTTTAATTTTTAATTTTTAATTTTTAATTTTTAATTTTTAATTTTTAATTTTTAATTTTTAATTTTTAATTTTTAATTTTTAATTTTTAATTTTTAATTTTTTAATTTTTAATTTTTAATTTTTAATTTTTAATTTTTAATTTTTAATTTTTAATTTTTAATTTTTAATTTTTAATTTTTAATTTTTAATTTTTAATTTTTAATTTTTAATTTTTAATTTTTAATTTTTAATTTTTAATTTTTAATTTTTAATTTTTAATTTTTAATTTTTAATTTTTAATTTTTAATTTTTAATTTTTAATTTTTAATTTTTAATTTTTAATTTTTAATTTTTAATTTTTAATTTTTAATTTTTAATTTTTAATTTTTAATTTTTATTTTTAATTTTTAATTTTTAATTTTTAATTTTTAATTTTTAATTTTTTAATTTTTAATTTTTAATTTTTAATTTTTAATTTTTAATTATTAATTTTTAATTATTAATTTTTAATTTTTTATTTTTAATTTTTAATTTTTAATTTTTAATTTTTAATTTTTAATTTTTAATTTTTAATTTTTAATTTTTAATCTTTAATTTTTAATTTTTGTTAATTTGATAATATTTGTCTCGAAAAAATGGTTGAACAGAAAAGAAAACACAATAAGTTTATATTTTCTAAATCGTTATAATAATTTATTAAAAATAATGCGGGGGTTAATTTATCCGTACGTACCGTACTTAGCTGGGGTATACAAGCGTATAAAAAAGCTTTTTTTTTTTTCTTCTTTAATTACATAAAAAGCACTTAGACGCCAAATAGAAAACAAAGGTATAAGATAAAAAAAGATAAAAGGCACTGAACAGTAACAGGCCCTTTTACACGATCTGCGCTTAAACATCCCGCCCCCCTTGCAAGAATGCAACAAGGAAGGCGAAGGATACAGCGGTAAAAACAAAGGAAAAAGAGTTAAAAAAAAATTCATTTAAATAAATAAAAAAAAATAAATATTTACATTGTGTATATGGATGTATATAAACAAAAAAAATAATGTTATATATAAAAAAAAAAAAAAAAAAAAAAAAAAATTAAATTCGCGCAGTGTGAACGTTAATAACGATGGTGGCGTTAGGTTGGCCTGGGTACGCCATTTGTGCAGGTGCCATCACATTCTGCGCCATACTCTGCTGGACCTGATGGTTGCAGCAATGACCACTGCAATGATTTGGATTGTTGTTGTTGTTATTGTTGATGGGGTTGTTGTTGTTGACGTGGTTTTTGTTCCGCCTTTTGTTCTTCCGCTTATTTCGCCGCTTAGCGCATATTTGCCTTACGGTGGTAACAACGGTAGGCTCACTGGGAACTGGAGGATTCGGTTGGACTGGTGGAGCTGCTCGGGAATTTTTATGGTTTTTGAACCGATGCAGCAGAGAATGATGGTCCGACATACATTCTATACATCTCTCCCGGCTACTACATCGGTCCTTCATGTGGGAATGTGCCAAGCAATTTAAAACAATACTGGAAACGTTTGACAGTTTCCCACCGCTCTTTCACCGACATTTTCCGAAATTTAAGGCATTTACGCAGCGCGTGCTCGCTCTTGCACAAGCGGCAATCGCGCAGGCTCTCATCACGAGGTGCCTTCTGGGTGGCCTTTCCACCAGCTTCGCCATTCCCTTCTGTAGCACGATGCACTTGGAGACGGCAGAAACCTTGGCATCTTCAACAACTAAGGGGAAAGAAAAAAAAATTTATTTAATTGGGTTCTTCATTGGGTAGGAGAACCAGCTTCACAATTGGGCGGGTAAAATTCCAGAAGCAGTTCTCACGTCAGCTGCGCGGACTTTCAAATCATCTCCTAGGTAGACCTTTTCAAGTCGCCCTAATTTCCATTCATTAGGAGGGAGATTATCTTGTCGGATAACAACTAAGTCACCTACTGCAAAATCCCTCTGAGGATACTTCCACTTTACGCGTCTGTGGAGTTCCTTTAAATACTCTTCTTTCCACCTGAGAGCAAATTGGTGGTGAAGAGCCTTAAGTTTTTGCCACCTATTGGCAACACTCAATTTCAAATCGGAATAGTCGGGTTCAGCGGGTGCTAATAAAGGCATTCCGACTAAAAAATGACCAGGGGTTAAAGGAACTAGTTCCGTGGGGTTGTCGCTCATTGCACTTAGAGGCCTAGAATTTAAGCACGCTTCAATACGGGTTAGCATTGTCGTGAACTCTTCAAAAGTAAATCTCTGTGCATTAGAGACCTTCTTTAAATGGGTTTTTACACTTTTTACGCCGGCTTCCCATAAGCCGCCCATGTGGGGTGCACCAGGTGGAATAAAATGCCATTCTACTGGCTGAAAACCGTTTCCGACCAGAACTTTGTCCTTTAATTCGGCCAGAAACTTTTTCGAATCGACTTCGAGTAAATTTAAAGCACCCACAAAGGCTGTCCCATTATCAGAGTATAAATGGGACGGGCATCCTCGTCGTGAGAAAAAACGAGTGAAAGCCGCCAAAAAGGTATCAGACGACATGTCGCCTGTAGCCTCTAAATGGATTGCCTTTGTCGAAAAACAAACGAATACTAGAACATATCCTTTTGTGATTCGACAACCCCTTCCCATGTAGGATTTTATATCAAATGGACCTGCGAAATCTAAACCGGTATGAGTAAAAGGTCTCGAAAGAACACTTCGCTCAGGGGGTAAAGCAGCCATTATCTGCAGACCGGTTTTCTTTCGGTAAATGGTACATTGTTTGCAATTGTCAATTACCGAACGAATCAAATTCTTTAATTTCGGAACCCAAAACTCAATTCGTACAAGGCGCAATACTAATGAATGCCCACCATGTACTGAACATTTATGGACATGTTCCACATATAAACGGGTAAAACGAGCCGAATAGGGTAAGATTTTCGGAAATCGTTCATCATATGTCAGACCGGGTGATCGCACTAATCTGCCATTCATTCTAACAAATCCATTAGAATCTATAAAGGGGTTTAATGTGAGTAAACTACTTTTTGGAGATAAGGGAATACCTTTCGATAAATTATCATATTCTGCAATATAGGCCTGTTGACATACGAGAATTAAACGATCTCTTACAAACTTCAGCTCAGATTGAGTCATATTTGGAGTAGCGTATAGACTGGTGCGTGCACGCAAATAGTGCAAACACCGAAACCAATACGCTACAACTCGCATTGCACGGGGTAATTCAGAGAATCGTGCGAGTATGTCAAATGGCTTTTTCATCTCCGCATGATGGGACTGAATTTCCAAATGAATATGATAATTAAACGTTTTCTGTGGCCAGTTTTCCCTAGGTTGTTGCAACCATTTCGGACCGTGCCACCATAACGAATTGTTTATCAAATCGCTAGCGAGAGATCCACGACTTGCCAAATCGGCGGGGTTATCTTTGGAATCTACATGAGACCAATTCTCATTTCCAACTTTACTCAAAATAAGCGCCACTCTGTTCTTGACAAAAGTAGGCCAATGGCATGGGGGTTTTTTAAGCCAAGATAAAACAATGGTAGAATCAGTCCACAGATAAATCTTGTTCTTGGCTAGATTTAGTTGACCACATAACGATTCTATCATATTTGCCATTAATGTCGCTCCGCAAAGCTCCAAACGGGGTAGTGTTTCAAATTTAACAGGCGCTACTTTCGTTTTAGACGCAAATAAATGCGTTTTAACCTCAGACGAGGAGGTACTACGAACATAAAGAGTGGCAGCATATGCTTTTTCAGAAGCATCACAAAACCCGTGGATCTCAATCTCATAATTGGGGTGAAAATTAACCCATCTTGGAATGCTAATTCTCTCAATATTTTTATAATCGCTTAAAAATCCGTGCCATTGCTTTAGAGTTACGGGGTTTAAGCATTCATCCCAATCTGTCTTGTCTTTCCATATTTGTTGCATTATCATTTTTGCAACAATTATTTTCGGAGAGAGCCAACCGGCGGGGTCGAATAGTTTTGCTATTTCTGACAAGACAGCACGCTTTGTAACAACATCCCTACCTGGCTGCGATATGAGTTTAAAATAGAAGCTGTCACTATCAGCGTTCCATCGCAAGCCAAGGGTCATAGCTGTACTAGCATCCGAAAATTTCAAGAAGTTTGCATTTAACAGATTCTCGCAGGGTAAATTTTCTAAAAGACGAATGTGGTTTGCAGTCCATTTCCGAAGAACAAAACCAGCAGACCCAAGAACTTCAATAAGCTCATTTCGTCTTTTAAAAGCGTCCGCTAGCTCATGAGAGCCAGCTAGTACATCATCAACGTACATCTGGGTTTTCAAAATTTCGGATGCCGCAGGATTTTGAGCTTCACATTCTCTCGCTAATTGTATAAGAGTTCGAATTGCAAGATACGGCGCACAGTTCACTCCAAACGTCACCGTATTAAGCTCATAATCCTTTACGTCGACCTCGGGATCCTTACGGAATAAAATCCGCTGAAAGTGGGTTTGATTAGGGTGAATCAAAATTTGTCGATACATTTTTTCAATATCGGCATTAAAAACGTAACGGTAAAGTCGCCAACGCAGAATTAAAACCGTTAAATCTGCCTGTAATACAGGACCGGGGTGCAAAATATTGTTTAAACTTACGCCATTAGACGACGGATTTGAAGCGTTAAATACTACCCTAAGCTTGGTAGTAACACTATCGGGTTTAAATACCGCATGGTGGGGTAAATAATATGCAGCAGAGCCTGATGTAGAAGAGTCTACTTCCCTCATGTGACCCAATTCGAGATACTCGCCAATCACACTATCATATTGTGATTTTAGTTCGGGGCTTTTCAAAAGACGAGTTTCATTTCTCATGAATTGGGATAAGGCCACATTCCGAGAATTTCCAAGAGATATATTACTCGAAAATTCCCGCCGGAATGGAAGTGAGACTACATAGCGACCATCTGGATTTCTATAAGTTGTCGACTGGAAAAGTTCTTCACAATACTCATCGGCTTCAGACAATTGTGTCGCTTGTGGAACTTCTTCAAGGTCCCAAAACCGAGAGAGTTGAGAACTTAGCTCAATGTGGTTGAAATATGATTCAACTGAATTTAGGGGTTGTGGGTGAAAAACTTTACCAGTCACAATCCAGCCGAAAACTGTTCTCTGTGCTACTAGGTTACCATCCGGGTGTTTTTTCACATCGGGTAATATAATGTGAGAATAAAGATCTCCCCCGAGGAGAAGATCCATTCGGGTGCATTTGACATCAGTTATAGAAATTTCAGGGAAATTTGAATTCATAATGTTCGCAAATGAACACGAGGGCAAACGACCCGTCAACTTCTCCACCACATATGCTTCAGTACGAATTTCAAAACTGGGGTCGATTGCTGAGCATATCGAAATAAAACATAGTTTTGACGAAGTAGCTGTCAAACTCCCGTTAAGTCCGGTTATCTGCGCCGTTGGAGCAGAAAATGTGGGTATTGACAACTTTCTTTGCAACTTTTTAGATATAAAAGTGGCTTGAGAAGCTGGGTCAATTAAAGCACGAGCTGCGCACTTCATATCATTGACATGAATTTCACACATAGTTGTTCCCAGCAATACTGTGGAATAGGGGTTGGAATGCAAATGAGTTGCATATGTTTGGAATGAAGCAGCTGCAGCTGATGTAGATGCTCCATTTCCAGGGTTATGAGGGGGTTGTGTCTGATTTTGAGTCTGGATATTAAAACTTCCTGGATTATTTACGGGGTTATTAGTGCGAGGGTTTTGTAGTACAACTGTACTGTTCCGGGGGTTTTGTGGTACAAAAGTACCGTTTTGGGGGTTTTGTGGTACAAAAGTACCGGTTTGAGGGTTTTGTTGAACGAAAGTACCAGATCCAGAAGCTTGAGTATCCCGATGCAAAAGCGAATGATGCTTTTGTTTGCACAAAAAACAAACATTTACACTCTTACAAGCTCTAAATTCGTGGGATGTTGCCAGACAGTTCGAACAGCATTTGAGCCTTTTCACTGTCGCAAGTCTCCCCTCCACATTTTTTTGTAAAAATGTTGCACAAAGTCGCAAGGGATGTTGCTCCTGACAGAGAGCACAACGCAATACCGTCTGACTAGTATTAGTCTTTGTAGCAAAAGTTTTTATTTTCTTCGAATCCTTAAACGATTTTTTTGATTCGGGTAAATTTGCGCTTTTATTTTGAGTTTGAACTGGGTTTGGATTCGAGCTTTTTATATCAGAAACGGCCTCAAGGGTATGATAACGAGCCGTTAAAAACTTATCCATTTCCTCCCACCTTGGATTAAATTGATCCGCTTTCGGAGAGTCTTCCCAGAGCGCTACAATATGGTCGGGTAACTTCGAAGAACATATAAAAACTAAAGCATGATGCCAAATAGTTTCAAAACTAAGCTTTAACTGCGATAAATTAGTAATACAATCATTTATAGTGCGTTGTATACTTTTCAAATTAGGCCCAGTTTCCTTAGTGAGTTGAGGTATATTATAAAATAGGGTTTTAAATTGAGCATGTATTATAACACGTTTGTTTTCATACATGTCAACTAAATTCTTCCACGCAAGCTCAAAACCTTCATTCGTTAATGGACATGCTCGAACGATATTATGGGCTTCTCCTTTTGTTTTTTGCAAAAGGTAGTACAATTTCTCAACCGGGGATAGTCGAGAATTGTTTTTGTACAAAGCAGTGAACATGTCCCTAAACGTAGGCCAATTAACATAATCCCCATAAAAAATATCAGTATCACACGGGGGTAAATGTATATTGGGCTTCAGGCTAAGCTCCTGGCTCTTTGCTGCCGCCTTAATTCGCTCAGAATTTTCGGTAATTAGAGAGATACCGCGAACGTAGGTAGTATACGAAGCCATATACCGCTGCTTGAGCTCCAATTGGGCCTTCTGAGTACCACCGCTTAAAAGAGACTCGTAGGTTTCCCGAACGGATTCCCATAACCGAGTCAACTCCTTTTCGTGAGCGTTTAAAGACCCGGTTTTATGGTCCACTTGGGGTAATATGGCAATAAATGCCTCAAACTCAGTCAGGCGATCACAAACCCTAATGAAATCGTTCATTTCAGCCATCTTTCAAAGTTTAAATACTAAAAACGGGTTTGAAAAAAAATTTAAAAAGGGTAAAATAAACTTTGAAATTGAATGACTGCGGGTTAAAATCAACAAAAAAAATTTAATAATTTGAAAAAATTATCAAAAATACTCAAGAAAAATTGAGAAGCTTAAAAAAAATGTTTCGGGTAAGTATTTTGGGGTGGAAAACTAATTGAAATAAATTTGTTTTCGTGTTAAACAAAAAAAACAATTAAAATTTGGGTAAAAATTCGAAAAAAAAAACCAAAAATATTGACAATATAATACGTAATAAAAGTAATTTACACTGTTTTTCTTTGATACGGGTTAAAAATCTAAAAAAACCGGGTTAAAATTGCGAAATTATCTTTAATTTACACTTAAGAACAAATTAAAACAACAATTTTTACAGTGTAAATCACTTTCGGTAACAAAAATATGTATTAAAAGTTCAAATTACACTAGCGTCGCAACTTTTAAACACGGGTACTCACAATCGGGTTCAATGAATTGAATTAATCTCACAAAATTTAATTAAATTTCACAAAATTACGGGTACTTTTATTAAGAAATGAGCCGAATAATTAATTTATACCGAATTATGGCGAAAAAATTAATTAGAAATAACAATTTTGTAAAAAAATTACAAAATACCCGGTCTATTCGGCTATCTCAAATGTTGCAACACTAATGAATGTGTGTAACAACACAAAAAAAATATAAAAAAAAACAACCAACAAATACAGCGTCAAATAGCGGTATATTTCACTTTTATTTTAATAAAACTCACTCAATTAATGCATTCACTGGGGTTATTATTTAGTTTTAATTAAATTAAATAATTTTATCAGAAAAAATCACTAAATAGTTTTAATATTGTTATGTCCGATTTTGTTTACAATTTTGTGTTTTATTCGTTCTAATTAGAACTAACGAGTAAAAATGGCAGCAATGACTTTTAAACTGTAAAGCTTTATTTTAACAGAGAATTAAAATCTTGAGTTAAAAACAAAAAACCGAGCTTTATAAAAAAACTATTTTGCTTTGATATGAACACAACAAAAAAAAACTAAAAACACAAGTAATGAGAAAAAATACAAGTAATAAAAATAAATTTTTCTTCACTTTCGCTAAATGTTAACCAAGGGTGTTGTTGGTAAAATTTTAAAAGGGTTTTTTTTTTTTTTAACACTTGCACTTGTTTCTGTTTTTGTAATTGTGGATTATTTAACACTTTTTGTTGGTATTTCTTTTTTCTATTTTATCAAAAAAAAGGCACACTTTTTATGTTGTTACACTTCACTTTTTATATTTTTCACACAAAAAATAAATGCAAAAAAACACGTACCTTTTTCCTTTAAAGGGGTTTAGTAAGGGGGGTACTTAAAATTGTCCGTCCAAATGGAAAGCCAAAGGGGGTTTCTAAAAAGAAATATTTCTCTTAACAAATATTATCAACGGGGTGGACTGTATAATCCGGTTCGAATGGACCAAATGTTAATTTGATAATATTTGTCTCGAAAAAAATGGTTGAACAGAAAAGAAAACACAATAAGTTTATATTTTCTAAATCGTTATAATAATTTATTAAAAATAATGCGGGGGTTAATTTATCCGTACGTACCGTACTTAGCTGGGGTATACAAGCGTATAAAAAAGCTTTTTTTTTTTTCTTCTTTAATACATAAAAAGCACTTAGACGCCAAATAGAAAACAAAGGATAAGATAAAAAAAGATAAAAGGCACTGAACAGTAACAGGCCCTTTTACACGATCTGCGCTTAAACAATTTTTAATTTTTAATTTTTAATTTTTAATTTTTAATTTTTATTTTTTTATTTTTAATTTTTAATTTTTAATTTTTAGTTTTTAATTTTTAATTTTTAATTTTTAATTTTTAATTTTTAATTTTTAATTTTTAATTTTTAATTTATAATTTATATTTTATAATTTTTAATTTTTAATTTTTAATTTTTAATTTTAAATTTATAATTTTTAATTTTTAAATTTTAATTTTTAGTTTTTAATTTTTAGTTTTTAGTTTTTAATTTTTAATTTTTAATTCTTAATTTTTAATTTTTAATTTTTAATTTTTAATTTTTAATTTTTAATTTTTAATTTTTAATTTTTAATTTTTAATTTTTAATTTTTAATTTTTAATTTTTAATTTTTAATTTTTAATTTTTAATTTTTATTTTTTAATTTTTAATTTTTAATTTTTAATTTTTAATTTTTAATTTTTAATTTTTAATTTTTAATTTTTAATTTTTAATTTTTAATTTTTAATTTTTAATTTTTAATTTTTAATTTTTAATTTTTAATTTTTAATTTTTAATTTTTAATTTTTAATTTTTAATTTTTAATTTTTAATTTTTAATTTTTAATTTTTAATTTTTAATTTTTAATTTTTAATTTTTAATTTTTAATTTTTAATTTTTAATTTTTAATTTTTAATTTTTAATTTTTAATTTTTAATTTTTAATTTTTAATTTTTAATTTTTAATTTTTAATTTTTAATTTTTAATTTTTAATTTTTAATTTTTAATTTTTAATTTTTAATTTTTAATTTTTAATTTTTAATTTTTAATTTTTAATTTTTAATTTTTAATTTTTAATTTTTAATTTTTAATTTTTAATTTTTAATTTTTAATTTTTAATTTTTAATTTTTAATTTTTAATTTTTAATTTTTAATTTTTAATTTTTAATTTCTAATTTTTAATTTTTAATTTTTAATTTTTAATTTTTAATTTTTAATTTTTAATTTTTAATTTTTAATTTTTAATTTTTAATTTTTAATTTTTAATTTTTAATTTTTAATTTTTAATTTTTAATTTTTAATTTTTAATTTTTAATTTTTAATTTTTAATTTTTAATTTTTAATTTTTAATTTTTAATTTTTAATTTTTAATTTTTAATTTTTAATTTTTAATTTTTAATTTTTAATTTTTAATTTTTAATTTATAATTTTTAAACTTTAATTCTTAATTTTTAGTTTTTAATTTTTAGTTTTTAGTTTTTAATTTTTAATTTTTAATTTTTAATTTTTAATTTTTAATTTTTAATTTTTAATTTTTAATTTTTAATTTTTAATTTTTAATTTTTAATTTTTAATTTTTAATTTTTAATTTTTAATTTTTAATTTTGAATTTTTAATTTTTAATTTTTAATTTTTAATTTTTAATTTTTAATTTTTAATTTTTAATTTTTAATTTTTAATTTTTAATTTTTAATTTTTAATTTTTAATTTTTAATTTTTAATTTTTAATTTTTAATTTTTAATTTTTAATTTTTAATTTTTAATTTTTAACTTTTAATTTTTAATTTTTAATTTTTAATTTTTAATTTTTAATTTTTAATTTTTAATTTTTAATTTTTAATTTTTAATTTTTAATTTTTAATTTTTAATTTTTAATTTTTAATTTTTAATTTTTAATTTTTAATTTTTAATTT
>CAVMKG010000530.1:22500-27437 GCA_963682025.1 Cordilura impudica
TTTTTAACTTTTAATTTTTAATTTTTAATTTTTAATTTTTAATTTTTAATTTTTAATTTTTAATTTTTAATTTTTAATTTTTAATTTTTAATTTTTAATTTTTAATTTTAAATTTTAAATTTTTAATTTTTAATTTTTAATTTTTAATTTTTAATTTTTAATTTTTAATTTTTAATTTTTAATTTTTAATTTTTAATTTTTAATTTTTAATTATTAATTTTTAATTTTGAATTTTGAATTTTTAATTTTTCTCTTTTAATTTTTAATTTTTAATTTTTAATTTTTAATTTTTAATTTTTAATTTTTAATTTTTAATTTTTAATTTTTAATTTTTAATTTTTAATTTTTAATTTTTAATTTTTAATTTTTAATTTTTAATTTTTAATTTTTAATTTTTAATTTTTAATTTTTAATTTTTAATTTTTAATTTTTAATTTTTAATTTTTAATTTTTAATTTTTAATTTTTAATTTTTAATTTTTAATTTTTAATTTTTAATTTTTAATTTTTAATTTTTAATTTTTAATTTTTAATTTTTAATTTTTAATTTTTAATTTTTAATTTTTAATTTTTAATTTTTAATATTTAATTTTTAATTTTTAATTTTTAATTTTTAATTTTTAATTTTTAATTTTTAATTTTTAATTTTTTATTTTTAATTTTTAATTTTTAATTTTTAATTTTTGATTTTTAATTTTTAATTTTTAATTTTTAATTTTTAATTTATAATTTTTAATTTTTAATTTTTAATTTTTAATTTTTAATTTTTAATTTTTAATTTTTAATTTTTATTTTTAATTTTTAATTTTTAATTTTTAATTTTTAATTTTTAATTTTTAATTTTTAATTTTTAAATTTTTAATTTTTAATTTGTAATTTTTAATTTTTAATTTTTAATTTTTAATTTTTAATTTTTAATTTTTAATTTTTAATTTTTAATTTTTAATTTTTAATTTTTAATTTTTAATATTTAATTTTTAATTTTTAATTTTCAATTTTTAATTTTTAATTTTTAATTTTTAATTTTTAATTTTTAATTTTTAATTTTTAATTTTTAATTTTTAATTTTTAATTTTTAATTTTTAATTTTTAATTTTTAATTTTTAATTTTTAATTTTTAATTTTTAATTTTTAATTTTTAATTTTTAATTTTTAATTTTTAATTTTTAATTTTTAATTTTTAATTTTTAATTTTTAATTTTTAATTTTTAATTTTTAATTTTTAATTTTTAATTTTTAATTTTTAATTTTTAATTTTTAATTTTTAATTTTTAATTTTTAATTTTTAATTTTTAATTTTTAATTTCTAATTTTTAATTTTTAATTTTTAATTTTTAATTTTTAATTTTTAATTTTTAATTTTTAATTTTTAATTTTTAATTTTTAATTTTTAATTTTTAATTTTTAATGTTTAATTTTTAATTTTTAATTTTTAATTTTTAATTTTTAATTTTTAATTTTTAATTTTTTATTTTTAATTTTTAATTTTTAGTTTTTAATTTTTAATTTTTAATTTTTAATTTTTATTTTTTATTTTTAATTTTTAATTTTTAATTTTTAGTTTTTAATTTTTAATTTTTAATTTTTAATTTTTAATTTTTAATTTTTAATTTTTAATTTTTAATTTTTAATTTTTAATTTTTAATTTTTAATTTTTAATTTTTAATTTTTAATTTATAATTTATAATTTATATTTTATAATTTTTAATTTTTAATTTTTAATTTTTAATTTATAATTTTTAATTTTTAAATTTTAATTTTTAGTTTTTAATTTTTAGTTTTTAGTTTTTAATTCTTAATTTTTAATTTTTAATTTTTAATTTTTATTTTTTAAATTTTAATTTTTAATTTTTAATTTTTAATTTTTAATTTTTAATTTTTAATTTTTAATTTTTAATTTTTAATTTTTAATTTTTAATTTTTAATTTTTAATTTTTAGTTTTTAATTTTTAGTTTTTAATTTTTAATTTTTAATTTTTAATTTTTAATTTTTAATTTTTAATTTTTAATTTTTAATTTTTAATTTTTAATTTTTAATTTTTAATTTTTAATTTTTAATTTTTAATTTTTAATTTTTAATTTTTAATTTTTAATTTTTAATTTTTAATTTTTAATTTTTAATTTTTAATTTTTAATTTTTAATTTTTAATTTTTAATTTTTAATTTTTAATTTTTAATTTTTAATTTTTAATTTTTAATTTTTAATTTTTAATTTTTAATTTTTAATTTTTAATTTTTAATTTTTAATTTTTAATTTTTAATTTTTAATTTTTAATTTTTAATTTTTAATTTTTAATTTTTAATTTTTAATTTTTAATTTTTAATTTTTAATTTTTAATTTTTAATTTTTAATTTTTAATTTTTAATTTTTAATTTTTAATTTTTAATTTCTAATTTTTAATTTTTAATTTTTAATTTTTAATTTTTAATTTTTAATTTTTAATTTTTAATTTTTAAATTTTAATTCTTAATTTTTAGTTTTTAATTTTAGTTTTAGTTTTTAATTTTTAATTTTTAATTTTTAATTTTAATTTTTAATTTTTAATTTTTAATTTTTAATTTTTAATTTTTAATTTTTAATTTTTAATTTTTAATTTTTAATTTTTAATTTTTAATTTTTAATTTTTAATTTTTAATTTTTAATTTTTAATTTTTAATTTTTAATTTTTAATTTTTAATTTTTAATTTTTAATTTTTAATTTTTAATTTTTAATTTTTAATTTTTAATTTTTAATTTTTAATTTTTAATTTTTAATTTTTAATTTTTAATTTTTAATTTTTAATTTTTAATTTTTAATTTTTAATTTTTAATTTTAATTTTAATTTTTAATTTTTAATTTTTAATTTTTAATTTTTAATTTTTAACTTTTTATTTTTAATTTTTAATTTTTAATTATTAATTTTTAATTTTTAATTTTTAATTTTTAATTTTTAATTTTTAATTTTTAATTTTTAATTTTTAATTTTTAATTTTTAATTTTTAATTTTTAATTTTTAATTTTTAATTTTTAATTTTTAATTTTTAATTTTTAATTTTTAATTTTTAATTTTTAATTTTTAATTTTTAATTTTTAATTTTTAATTTTTAATTTTTAATTTTTAATTTTTAATTTTTAATTTTTAATTTTTAATTTTTAATTTTTAATTTTTAATTTTTAATTTTTAATTTTTAATTTTTAATTTTTAATTTTTAATTTTTAATTTTAATTTTTAATTTTTAATTTTTAATTTTTAATTTTTATTTTTAATTTTTAATTTTTAATTTTTAATTTTTAATTTTTAATTTTAAATTTTTAATTTTTAATTTTTAATTTTTAATTTTTAATTTTTAATTTTTAATTTTTAATTTTTAATTTTTAATTTTTAATTTTTAATTTTTAATTTTTAATTTTTAATTATTAATTTTGAATTTTGAATTTTGAATTTTTAATTTTTCATTTTTTAATTTTTAATTTTTAATTTTTAATTTTTAATTTTTAATTTTTAATTTTTAATTTTTAATTTTTAATTTTTAATTTTTAATTTTTAATTTTTAATTTTTAATTTTTAATTTTTAATTTTTAATTTTTAATTTTTAATTTTTAATTTTTAATTTTTAATTTTTAATTTTTAATTTTTAATTTTTAATTTTTAATTTTTAATTTTTAATTTTTAATTTTTAATTTTTAATTTTTAATTTTTAATTTTTAATTTTTAATTTTTATTTTTTAATTTTTAATTTTTAATTTTTAATTTTTAATTTTTAATTTTAATTTTTAATTTTTAATTTTTAATTTTTAATTTTTAATTTTTAATTTTTAATTTTTAATTTTTAATTTTTAATTTTTAATTTTTAATTTTTGATTTTTAATTTTTAATTTTTAATTTTTAATTTTTAATTTTTAATTTATAATTTTTAATTTTTAATTTTTAATTTTTAATTTTTAATTTTTAATTTTTATTTTTTATTTTTAATTTTTAATTTTTAATTTTTAATTTTTAATTTTTAATTTTTAATTTTTAATTTTTAAATTTTTAATTTTTAATTTGTAATTTTTAATTTTTAATTTTTAATTTTTAATTTTTAATTTTTAATTTTTAATTTTTAATTTTTAATATATAAATTTTAATTTTTTATTTTTAATTTTTAATTTTTAATTTTTAATTTTTAATTTTAATTTTTAATTTTTAATTTTTAATTTTTAATTTTTAATTTTTAATTTTTAATTTTTAATTTTTAATTTTTAATTTTTAATTTTTAATTTTTAATTTTTAATTTTTAATTTTTAATTTTTAATTTTTAATTTTTAATTTTTAATTTTTAATTTTTAATTTTTAATTTTAATTTTAATTTTTAATTTTTAATTTTTAATTTTTAATTTTTAATTTTTAATTTTTAATTTTTAATTTTTAATTTTTAATTTTTAATTTTTAATTTTTAATTTTTAATTTTTAATTTTTAATTTTTAATTTTTAATTTTTAATTTTTAATTTTTAATTTCTAATTTTTAATTTTTATTATTTTTAATTTTTAATTTTTAATTTTTAATTTTTAATTTTTAATTTTTAATTTTTAATTTTTAATTTTTAATTTTTAATTTTTATTTTTTAATTTTTAATTTTTAATTTTTAATTTTTAATTTTTAATTTTTAATTTTTAATTTTTAATTTTTAATTTTTAATTTTTAATTTTTTAATTTTTAATTTTTAAATTTTTAATTTTTCATTTTTAATTTTTAATTTTTAATTTTTAATTTTTAATTATTAATTTTTAATTTTGAATTTTGAATTTTGAATTTTTAATTTTTAATTTTTCGTTTTTAATTTTTAATTTTTAATTTTTAATTTTTAATTTTTAATTTTTAATTTTTAATTTTTAATTTTTAATTTTTAATTTTTAATTTTTAATTTTAATTTTTAATTTTTAATTTTTATTTTTAATTTTTAATTTTTAATTTT
>CAVMKG010000531.1:0-10000 GCA_963682025.1 Cordilura impudica
TAAAAATTAAAAATTAAAATTTAAAAATTAAAAATTAAAAATTAAAAATTAAAAAATTAAAAATTTAAAAATTAAAAATTAAAAATTAAAAATTAAAAATTAAAAAATTAAAAATTTAAAAATTAAAAATTTAAAAATTAAAAAATTAAAAATTAAAAATTAAAAAATAAAAATTAAAATTAAAAATTAAAAATTAAAATTAAAAATTAAAAAATTAAAAATTAAAATTAAAATTAAAATTAAAATTTAAAATTTACAATTTAAAAATTTAAAAATTAAAAATTAAAAATTAAAAATTAAAAATTAAAAATTAAAAATTAAAAAATTAAAAATTAAAAATTAAAAATTAAAAATTAAAATTAAAAATTAAAAATTAAAAATTAAATAAAAATTAAAAAATAAAAATTAAAAATTAAAAAATTAAAAATTAAAAATTAAAAATTAAAAATTAAAAATTAAAAATTAAAAATTAAAAATTAAAAATTAAAAATTAAAAATTAAAAATTAAAAATTAAAAATTAAAAATTAAAAATTAAAAATTAAAAATTAAAAATTAAAAATTAAAAATTAAAAATTAAAAATTAAAAATTAAAAATTAAAAATTAAAAATTAAAAATTAAAAATTAAAAATTAAAAATTAAAAATTAAAAATTAAAAATTAAAAATTAAAAATTAAAAATTAAAAATTAAAAATTAAAAATTAAAAATTAAAAATTAAAAATTAAAAATTAAAAAATTAAAAATTAAAAATTAAAAATTAAAAATTAAAAATTAAAAATTAAAAATTAAAAATTAAAAATTAAAAATTAAAAATTAAAAATTAAAAATTAAAAATTAAAAATTAAAAATTAAAAATTAAAAATTAAAAATTAAAAATTAAAAATTAAAAATTAAAAATTAAAAAATTAAAAATTAAAAATTAAAAATTAAAAATTAAAAATTAAAAATTAAAAATTAAAAATTAAAAATTAAAAATTAAAAATTAAAAATTAAAAAATTAAAAAAAATTAAAAATTAAAAATTAAAAATTAAAAATTAAAAATTAAAAATTAAAAAATTAAAAATTAAAAATTAAAAATTAAAAATTAAAAATTAAAAATTAAAAATTAAAAATTAAAAATTAAAAATTAAAAAAATTAAAAATTAAAAATTAAAAATTAAAAATTAAAAATTAAAAATTAAAAATTAAAAATTAAAAATTAAAAATTAAAAATTAAAAATTAAAAATTAAAAATTAAAAATTAAAAATTAAAAATTAAAAATTAAAAATTAAAAATTAAAAATTAAAAATTAAAAATTAAAAATTAAAAATTAAAAATTAAAAATTAAAAATTAAAAATTAAAAATTAAAAATTAAAAATTAAAAAATTAAAAATTAAAAATTAAAAATTAAAAATTAAAAATTAAAAATTAAAAATTAAAAATTAAAAATTAAAAATTAAAAATTAAAAATTAAAAATTAAAAATTAAAAATTAAAAATTAAAAATTAAAAATTAAAAATTAAAAATTAAAAATTAAAAATTAAAAATTAAAAATTAAAAATTAAAAATTAAAAATTAAAAATTAAAAATTAAAAATTAAAAATTAAAAATTAAAAATTAAAAATTAAAAATTAAAAATTAAAAATTAAAAATTAAAAATTAAAAATTAAAAATTAAAAATTAAAAATTAAAAAAGTTAAAAATTAAAAAATTAAAAAGTAAAAATTAAAAATTAAAAATTAAAAGATTAAAAATGAAGAATTAAAATTAAAAATTAAAAAGTTAAAAATTAAAAATTAAAAATTAAAAATTAAAAATTAAAAATTAAAAATTAAAAATTAAAAATTAAAAATTAAAAATTAAAAATTAAAAATTAAAAATTAAAAATTAAAAATTAAAAATTAAAAATTAAAAATTAAAAATTAAAAATTAAAAATTAAAAATTAAAAATTAAAAATTAAAAATTAAAAATTAAAAATTAAAAATTAAAAAATTAAAAATTAAAAATTAAAAATTAAAAATTAAAAATTAAAAATTAAAAATTAAAAATTAAAAATTAAAAATTAAAAATTAAAAATTAAAAATTAAAAATTAAAAATTAAAAATTAAAAATTAAAAATTAAAAATTAAAAATTAAAAATTAAAAATTAAAAATTAAAAATTAAAAATTAAAAAATTAAAAATTAAAAATTAAAAATTAAAAATTAAAAATTAAAAATTAAAAATTAAAAATTAAAAATTAAAAAATTAAAAATTAAAAATTAAAAATTAAAAATTAAAAATTAAAAATTAAAAAATTAAAAATTAAAAATTAAAAATTAAAAATTAAAAATTAAAAATTAAAAATTAAAAATTAAAAATTAAAAATTAAAAATTAAAAATTAAAAATTAAAAATTAAAAATTAAAAATAAAAATTAAAAATTAAAAATTAAAAATTAAAAATTAAAAATTAAAAATTAAAAATTAAAAAATTTAAAAATTAAAAATTAAAAATTAAAAATTAAAAATTAAAAATTAAAAATTAAAAATTAAAAATTAAAAATTAAAAATTAAAAATTAAAAATTAAAAATTAAAAATTAAAAATTAAAAATTAAAAATTAAAAATTAAAAATTAAAAATTAAAAATTAAAAATTAAAAATTAAAAATTAAAAATAAAATTAAAAATTAAAAATTAAAAATTAAAAATTAAAAAATTAAAAATTAAAAATTAAAAATTAAAAATTAAAAATTAAAAATTAAAAATTAAAAATTAAAAATTAAAAATTAAAAATTAAAAATTAAAAATTAAAAATTAAAATTAAAAATTAAAAATTAAAAATTAAAAAATTAAAAATTAAAAATTAAAAATTAAAAATTAAAAATTAAAAATTAAAAATTAAAAATTAAAAATTAAAAATTAAAAATTAAAATTAAAAATTAAAAATTAAAAATTAAAAATTAAAAATTAAAAATTAAAAATTAAAAATTAAAAAATTAAAATTAAAAATTAAAAATTAAAAATTAAAAAATTAAAAATAAAAATTAAAAATTAAAAATTAAAAAATTAAAAATTAAAAATTAAAAAATTAAAAATTAAAAATTAAAAATTAAAAATTAAAAATTAAAATTAAAAATTAAAATTAAAAATTAAAAATTAAAAATTAAAAATTAAAAATTAAAAATTAAAAATTAAAAATTAAAAATTAAAAATTAAAAATTAAAAATTAAAAATTAAAAATTAAAATTAAAAATTAAAAATTAAAAATTAAAAATTAAAAATTAAAAATTAAAAATTAAAAATTTAAATAAAATAAAAATTAAAAATTAAAAATTAAAAATTAAAAATTAAAATAAATTAAAAATTAAAAATTAAAAATTAAAAATTAAAAATTAAAATAAATTTAAAAATTAAAAATTAAAAATTAAAAATTAAAAATTAAAAATAAAAATTAAAAATTAAAAATTAAAAATTAAAAATTAAAAATTAAAAATTAAAAATTAAAAATTAAAAAATTAAAAATTAAAAATTAAAAATTAAAAATTAAAAATTAAAAATTAAAAATTAAAAATTAAAAATTAAAAATTAAAAATTAAAAATTAAAAATTAAATATTAAAAATTAAAAATTAAAAAATAAAAATTAAAAATTAAAAAATAAAATTAAAAATTAAAAATTAAAAATTAAAAATTAAAAATTAAAAATTAAAAATTAAAAATAAAAATTAAAAATTAAAAATTAAAAATTAAAAATTAAAAATTAAAAATTAAAAATTAAAAATTTAAAAATTAAAAATTAAAAATTAAAAATTAAAAATTAAAAATTAAAAATTAAAAATTAAAAATTAAAAATTAAAAATTAAAAATTAAAAATTAAAAATTAAAAATTAAAAATTAAAAATTAAAAATTAAAAATTAAAAATTAAAAATTAAAAATTAAAAATTAAAAATTAAAAATTAAAAATTAAAAATTAAAAATTAAAAATTAAAAATTAAAAATTAAAAATTAAAAATTAAAAATTAAAAATTAAAAATTAAAAAATTAAAAATTAAAAATTAAAAATTAAAAATTAAAAATTAAAAATTAAAAATTAAAAATTAAAAATTAAAAAATAAAAAATTAAAAATTAAAAATTAAAATTTAAATATTAAAAATTAAAAATTAAAAATTGAAAATTAAAAATTAAAAATTAAAAATTAAAAATTAAAAATTAAAAATTAAAAATTAAAAATTAAAAAATTAAAAATTAAAAATTAAAAATTAAAAATTAAAAATTAAAAATTAAAAAATAAAAATTTAAATAAAAAATTAAAAATTAAAAATTAAAACTTAAAAACTAAAAATTAAAATTAAAAATTAAAAATTAAAAATTAGAAATTAAAATTAAATATTAAATATTTAAATATTAAAAATTAAAAATTAAAAATTAAAAATTAAAAATTAAAAATTAAAAAATTAAAAATTAAAAATTAAAAATTAAAAATTAAAAATTAAAAATTAAAAATTAAAAATTAAAAATTAAAAATTAAAAATTAAAAATTAAAAATTAAAAATTTAAAAATTAAAAATTAAAAATTAAAAATTAAAAATTAAAAATTAAAAATTAAAAATTAAAAATTAAAAAATTAAAAATTAAAAAATTAAAAAATAAAAATTAAAAATTAAAAATTAAAAATTAAAAATTAAAAATTAAAAATTAAAAATTAAAAATTAAAAATTAAAAATTAAAAATTAAAAATTAAAAACTAAAAATTAAAAATTAAAAATTAAAAATTTGAAATAAAAATTAAAAATAAAAATTAAAAAATTAAAAATTAAAATTAAAAATTAAAAATTAAAAATTAAAAATTAAAAATTAAAAATTAAAAATTAAAATTAAAATTAAAAATTAAAAATTAAAAAATTAAAAATTAAAAAATTAAAAATTAAAAATTAAAAATTAAAAATTAAAAATTAAAAATTAAATATTAGTAATATAAATATTAAATATTAAATATTAAATATTAAATATTAAATATTAAATATTAAATATTAAATATTAAATATTAAATATTAAATATTAAATATTATATAAATATTAAATATTAAATATTAAATATTAAATATTAAATATTAAATATTAAATATTAATATTAAATATTAAAATATTAAATATTAAATATTAAATATTAAATATTAAATATTAAATATTAAATATTAAATATTAAATATTAATTATAAATATTAAATATTAAATATTAAATATTAAATATTAAATATTAAATAGTAAATATTAAATATTAAATATTAAATATTAAATATTAAATATTAAATATTAAATATTAAATATTAAATATTAAATATTAAATATTAAATATTAAATATTAAATATTAAATATTAAATATTAAATATTAAATATTAAATATTAAATATTAAATATTAAATATTAAATATTAAATATTAAATATTAAATATTAAATATTAAATATTAAATATTAAATATTAAATATTAAATATTAAATATTAAATATTAAATATTAAATATTAAATATTAAATATTAAATATTAAATATTAAATATTAAATATTAAATATTAAATATTAAATATTAAATATTAAATATTAAATATTAAATATTAAATATTAAATATTAAATATTAAATATTAAATATTAAATATTAAATATTAAATATTAAATATTAAATATTAAATATTAAATATTAAATATTAAATATTAAATATTAAATATTAAATATTAAATATTAAATATTAAATATTAAATATTAAATATTAAATATTAAATATTAAATATTAAATATTAAATATTAAATATTAAATATTAAATATTAAATATTAAATATTAAATATTAAATATTAAATATTAAATATTAAATATTAAATATTAAATTATTAAATATTAAATATTAAATATTAAATATTAAATATTAAAAATTAAAAATTAAAAATTAAAAATTAAAAATTAAAAATTAAAAATTAAAAATTAAAAATTAAAAATTAAAAATTAAAAATTAAAAATTAAAAATTAAAAATTAAAAATTAAAAAATTAAAAATTAAAAATTAAAAATTAAAAATTAAAAATTAAAAATTAAAAATTAAAATTAAAAATTAAAAATTAAAAATTAAAAATTAAAAATTAAAAATTAAAAATTAAAAATTAAAAATTAAAAATTAAAAATTTAAAATTAAAAATTAAAAATTTTAAATTAAAAATTAAAAATTAAAAATTAAAAATTAAAAATTAAAAATTAAAAATTAAAAATTAAAAATTAAAAATTAAAAATTAAAAATTAAAAATTAAAAATTAAAAATTAAAAATTAAAAATTAAAAATTAAAAATTAAAAATTAAAAATTAAAAATTAAAAATTAAAAATTAAAAATTAAAAATTAAAAATTAAAAATTAAAAATTAAAAATTAAAAATTAAATTAATATTAAATATTAAACTAAAAAATAAAAAATTAAAAATTAAAAATTAAAAATTAAAACTTAAAAACTAAAAATTAAAAAATTAAAAATTAAAAATTAAAAATTAAAAATTAAAATTAAAAATTAAAAATTAAAAAATTAAAAATTAAAAATTAAATTAAAAATTAAAAATTAAAAATTAAAAATTAAAAATTAAAAATTAAAAATTAAAAATTAAAAATTAAAAATTAAAAATTAAAAATTAAAAATTAAAAATTAAAAATTAAAAAATTAAAAATTAAAAATTAAAAATTAAAAATTAAAAATTAAAAATTAAAAATTAAAAATTAAAAATTAAAAATTAAAAATTAAAAATTAAAAATTAAAAATTAAAAATTAAAAATTAAAAATTAAAAATTAAAAATTAAAAATTAAAAATTAAAATTAAAAATTAAAAATTAAAAATTAAAAATTAAAAATTAAAAATTAAAAATTAAAAATTAAAAATTAAAAATTAAAAATTAAAAATTAAAAATTAAAGATTAAAAATTAAAAATTAAAAATCAAAAATTAAAAATTTTTAAAAATTGAAAAAAAGTTAAAATTAAAAATTAAAAATTAAAAATTAAAAATAAAAATAAAAATTAAAAATTAAAAATTAAAAATTAAAAATTAAAAATTAAAAATTAAAAATTATAAATTATAAATTAAAAATTAAAAATTAAAAATTAAAAATTAAAAATTAAAAATTAAATATTAAAAATTAAAAATTAAAAATTAAAAATTAAAAATTAAAAATTAAAAATTAAAAATTAAAAATTAAAAATTAAAAATTAAAAATTAAAAATTAAAAATTAAAAATTAAAAATTAAAAATTAAAAATTAAAAATTAAAAATTAAAAATTAAAAATTAAAAATTAAAAATTAAAAATTAAAAATTAAAAATTAAAAAATTAAAAATTAAAAATTAAAAATTAAAAATTAAAAATTAAAATTAAAAATTAAAAATTAAAAATTAAAAATTAAAATTAAATTTAAAAATTAAAAATTAAAAATTAAAAATTAAAATTAAAATTAAAAATTAAAAATTAAAAATTAAAAATTAAGAATTAAAAATTAAAAATTAAAAATTAAAAACTAAAAAATAAAAAATTAAAAATTAAAAATTAAAAATTAAAAATTAAAAATTAAAAATTAAAACTTAAAAACTAAAAATTAAAAATTAAAATTAAAAATTAAAAATTAAAAATTAAAAATTAAAAATTAAAAATTAAAAATTAAAAATTAAAAATTAAAAATTAAAAGTTAAAAATTAAAAATTAAAAATTAAAAGTTAAAAATTAAAAATTAAAAATTAAAAATTAAAAATTAAAAATTAAAAATTTAAAATTAAAAATTAAAAATTAAAAATTAAAAATTAAAAATTAAAAATTAAAAATTAAAAATTAAAAATGAAATATTAAAAATTATAAAATTAAAAATTAAAAATTAAAAATTAAAATTAAAAATTAAAAATTAAAAATTAAAAATTAAAAATTAAAAATTAAAAATTAAAAATTAAAAATTAAAAATTAAAAATTAAAAATTAAAAATTAAAAATTAAAAATTAAAAATTAAAAATTAAAAATTAAAAACTAAAAAATAAAAAATTAAAAATTAAAAATTAAAAATTAAAAATTAAAACTTAAAAACTAAAAATTAAAAATTAAAAATTAAAAATTAAAAATTAAAATTAAAATTAAAAATTAAAAATTAAAAGTTAAAAATTAAAAATTAAAAATTAAAAATTAAAATTAAAAATTAAAAATTAAAAATTAAAAATTAAAAATTAAAAATTAAAAATTAAAAATTAAAAATTAAAAATTAAAAATTAAAAATTAAAAATTAAAAATTAAAAATTAAAAATTAAAAATTAAAAATTAAAAATTAAAAATTAAAAATTAAAAATTAAAAATTAAAAATGAAATATTAAAAATTAAAAATTAAAAATTATAAATTAAAAATTAAAAATTAAAAATTAAAAATTAAAAATTAAAAATTAAAAATTAAAAATTAAAAATTAAAAATTAAAAATTAAAAATTAAAAATTAAAAATTAAAAATTAAAAATTAAAAATTAAAAATTAAAAATTAAAAATTAAAAATTAAAAATTAAAAATTAAAAATTAAAAATTAAAAATTAAAAATTAAAAATTAAAAATAAAAATAAAAATTAAAAATTAAAAATTAAAAATTAAAAAATAAAAATTAAAAATTAAAAATTAAAATTTAAATATTAAAAATTAAAAATTAAAAAATAAAAATTAAAAATTAAAAATTAAAAATTAAAAATTAAAAATTAAAAATTAAAAATTAAAAATTAAAAATTAAAAATTAAAAATTAAAAATTAAAAATTAAAAATTAAAAATCAAAAATTAAAAAATAAAAATTTAAATAAAAATTAAAAATTAAAAATTAAAACTTAAAAACTAAAAATTAAAATTAAAAATTAAAAATTACAAATTAAAAATTAAAAATTAAAAATTAAAAATTAAAAATAAAAATTAAAAATTAAAAATTAGAAATTAAAAATTAAAAATTAAAAATTAAAAATTAAAAATTAAAAATTAAAAATTAAAAATTAAAAATTAAAAATTAAAAATTAAAAATTAAAAATTAAAAATTAAAAATTAAAAATTAAAAATTAAAAATTAAAAATTAAAAATTAAAAATTAAAAATTAAAAATTAAAAATTAAAAATTAAAAATTAAAAATTAAAAATTAAAAATTAAAAATTAAAAATTAAAAATTAAAAATTAAAAATTAAAATTTAAAAATTAAAAATTAAAAATTAAAAATTAAAAATTAAAAATTAAAAATTAAAAATTAAAAATTAAAAATTAAAAATTGAAAAAAAGTTAAAAATTAAAAATTAAAAATAAAAATAAAAATTAAAAATTAAAAATTAAAAATTAAAAATTAAAAATTAAAAATTAAAAATTATAAATTATAAATTATAAATTATAAATTAAAAATTAAAAATTAAAAATTAAAAATTAAAAATTAAAAATTAAATATTAAAAATTAAAAATTAAAAATTAAAAATTAAATATTAAATATTAATTATTAAAAATTAAAAATAAAAATAAAAATAAAAATAAAAATTAAAAATTAAAAATTAAAAATTAAAAATTAAAAATTAAAAATTAAAAATTAAAAATTAAAAATTAAAAATTAAAAATTAAAAATTATAAATTATAAATTATAAATTATAAATTATAAATTATAAATTAAAAATTAAAAATTAAAAATTAAAAATTAAATATTAAAAATTAAAAATTAAAAATTAAAAATTAAAAATTAAAAATTAAAAATTAAAAATTAAAAATTAAAAATTAAAAATTAAAAATTAAAAATTAAAAATTAAAAATTAAAAATTAAAAATTAAAAATTAAAAATTAAAAATTAAAAATTAAAAATTAAAAATTAAAAATTAAAAATTAAAAATTAAAAATTAAAAATTAAAAATTAAAAATTAAAAATTAAAAATTAAAAATTAAAAATTAAAAATTAAAAATTAAAAATTAAATTTAAAAATTAAAAATTAAAAATTAAAAATTAAAAATTAAAAATTAAAAATTAAGAATTAAAAAT
>CAVMKG010000531.1:15000-93436 GCA_963682025.1 Cordilura impudica
AAAATTAAAAATTAAAAATTAAAAATTAAAAATTAATAATTAAAAATTAAAAATTAAAAATTAAAAATTAAAAATTAAAAATTAAAAATTAAAAATTAAAAATTAAAAATTAAAAATTAAAAATTAAAAATTAAAAAATTAAAAATTAAAAATTAAAAATTAAAAATTAAAAATTAAAAAATTAAAAATTAAAAATTAAAAATTAAAAATTAAAAATTAAAAATTAAAAATTAAAAATTAAAAATTAAAAATTAAAAATTAAAAATTAAAAATTAAAAATTAAAAATTAAAAATTAAAAATTAAAAATTAAAAATTAAAAATTAAAAATTAAAAATTAAAAATTAAAAATTAAAAATTAAAAATTAAAAATTAAAAATTAAAAATTAAAAATTAAAAATTAAAAATTAAAATTTAAAAATTAAAAATTAAAAATTAAAAATTAAAAATTAAAAATTGAAAAAAAGTTAAAAATTAAAAATTAAAAATAAAAATAAAAATTAAAAATTAAAAATTAAAAATTAAAAATTAAAAATTAAAAATTATAAATTATAAATTAAAAATTAAAAATTAAAAATTAAAAATTAAAAATTAAATATTAAAAATTAAAAATTAAAAATTAAAAATTAAAAATTAAAAATTAAATATTAAATATTAATTATTAAAAATTAAAAATTAAAATTAAAAATTAAAAATTTAAAATTTAAAATTAAAAATTAAAAATTATAAATTAAAAATTAAAAATTAAAAATTAAAATTAAAAATTAAAAATTAAAAATTAAAAATTAAAAATTAAAAATTAAAAATTAAAAATTAAAAATTAAAAATTAAAAATTAAAAATTAAAAATTAAGAATTAAAAATTAAAAATTAAAAATTAAAACTTAAAAACTAAAAACTAAAAATTAAAAATTAAAAATTAAAAATTAAAATTAAAAATTAAAAATTAAAAATTAAAAATTAAAAATTAAAAATTAAAAGTTAAAAATTAAAAATTAAAAATTAAAAATTAAAAATTAAAAATTAAAAATTAAAAATTAAAAATTAAAAATTAAAAATTAAAAATTAAAAATTAAAAATTAAAAATTAAAAATTAAAAATTAAAAATTAAAAATTAAAAATTAAAAATTAAAAATTAAAAATTAAAAATTAAAAATTAAAAATTAAAAATTAAAAATTAAAAATTAAAAATTAAAAATTAAAAATTAAAAATTAAAAATTAAAAATTAAAAATTAAAAATTAAAAATTAAAAATTAAAAATTAAAAATTAAAAATTAAAAATTAAAAATTAAAAATTAAAAATTAAAAATTAAAAATTAAAAATTAAAAATTAAAAATTAAAAATTAAAAATTAAAAATTAAAAATTAAAAATTAAAAATTAAAAATTAAAAATTAAAAATTAAAAATTAAAAATTAAAAATTAAAAATTAAAAATTAAAAATTAAAAATTAAAAATTAAAAATAAAAAATTAAAAATTAAATATTACTAGCTAATTCAGATAAAAATATTTTAAAATTCGCTTATTTTAAATATTTATAATTTTAGGCCAAGAATCCTTTGCATTTTTTTTTTAATAATCGTATAACTTCTAAGGTCTCAAAACATTCTGAGAGAGATCAAACTTTTGGTATTATAACGCCGGCTGTGTTAAATAATGACTCTCGTTAGTGTTCTATGAAGGACTTGGGAACTTATCGGATTTCTACTCTAGTAATCAAATAGTAATTAATTCTTTCTATAGAACATATGATCATTATTTTTTATAAAAATAAATTATAATAGAAACTGACAAAAAAAAAAAAAAACAATTAAGTTAAAATTTAATTGGTATTCGGAATTAATGTTTCAATATCGGCAATACTTTTAAAGTGGTAGCCGTACTCAATATTGGGTGTAATATTGAGTTTAAGACGTAAGTGGATTTAACACTCTTACTTGTTTTTTTTTTTTAATTATCAACACTGCTCAAAATTCTCTTATAGGGTTAAACTTTGATTGTTATAGCGCTGTCTGCGTTGTATAATGAATTTCATTAGGGATTTTCTACTCCAGTATAAGAAAAATAATGCAATTTTTCAACTAGTAACGAATTCTTTCTACAGAAGACACGTTCATTGGTTTTTATAACAAGGAATTGTAATGGAAACTGGCCAACAAGTAAAGCAATTAGCTTTAAATTTAATTGGTATTCGAAATTTAAATTTCAGTACCGACAACAGTTTTAAAGTGTTAGCCGTACCCAATATTGGTTGTAATGTTGAGTTTAAGATGCAGTTGGAGGGTATCCAAGATCCGGCACAGCCGAATTTAACACTCTTACTTGTTTATATTAAATTTTATCAAACTACAATGTTGAAAATCAGGGAAAATAACGGTTTTTAAATATTAATGAAAAACGCATAAAAAATCCACTTAAAAATCTCGTTATCTGAAGTCAAAGTCAGTTTATATTTCACAATATTGTGTTGCAGAATTAAAGAATTATATAATCAACTTAAAAATAAAAACACAAATTTTGGAGGCTTTTTATAGACACAGCCGTTACCATATACATCGAAATATTTTGAGAGTCGTCATAGAATACTACATGTCCTGGTTTATTTTCATGGGCGGTAACAAATCTTTTTTGAAGCACTCTAATGTGCATATGTTATTTACTATTTTTTTTTGTAGTGCTAATATATCAGTAACTAGAATTTTTAAGTAAAAATATTTAATAATTACATTAATTAGCATATCTGTTTTTATACCCTATACCACTATGTGGTTTGGGTATAATGACTTTGTGCTGCTGTTTGTAACAACCAAAAATATTTGACCCAGACCCATCTTTAATTATTCCGATCGAATCAGAACCACTTTTTAAGTTGATTTAACAATGTCCGTCCGTCCGTCTGTGTGTCCATGTAAAGCTTGTAATCAAACTGCAGGTCGCAAATATGAATATATTTTGATGAAATTTGGTATACAAGCTTTTATCGGGCATGGGATAAACGCTGTTGAAATTGGTGAGAATCGGTCCATGTTCAGACCTAGCCCCCACACAAATTACCCATATGAAATCGACATAAATTGTCATAAGATCCAAATTGTCATATAGATCTTACTCAAATTGGGTTTGTATGCGTTGATTACATCCATTATTGAGTAGTCCAAAAATGATCCCTTTCGCCCCATAAAGAGCTGCTTCCCGATCTTCACTTAAATCTATTAAAAAACAAAAATATTGCACTGATTCTTCTCAAATTTTGTTTGTATATATTTTTGCAAAATACAAGAGATTTTACCAAACATGATCAGGATCGGTCAATTTTTGGACCTAGTTCCCATATAGATATAGCATCCGATATAAACTTTTTCATATCTGCAGCCAAAAAAATTAATAAAAATCCAACTCAAATTTGGTTTTTGCTTATTTTCTATGTCCAGTTAGTTGGGCCTAAGAGATAGGATTTCTAAACGCATGGTATAGGGTATCGAATAGTCGGTCTAGACCGATTATAATTTTCTTACTTGTTTTTTATTACACATGTTACACATATTTTACACACAATCGAATAGAATCAGGGGACCAAGTCGATGCCAAATAGTTGATAGCGGTGGCTGACCAAAGACTTATCGGCGGCGAGTCTAGGCCGGCTACAGCCGATTATTTTGTTTGCAAGACTAGGTGCAATGAAATGATTAACCTTCAAATGTTGTCATGGCCAACAACTTGTTATTTTAAATTTTCACAAAAAACACACTAAATTTTGGTTATTTTTCATTAAATATTAAATATTGTCATTTTCTTCGGAGCAGGATTTCCATCGCTGGGCCATGCGTAAACGAGAAAAGAAATCATCTAAACACTAATACAATTAGGCGAACCATTTGAAACTTTAGAACATATTTTATTTTTCCTTATTAGCAGTAGTTTTAATTTCAATACTTCAATTAAATACATTTTCTCTTGTTTTCTTACCGTTTATTTATACTAATATTTATACATATACTAGCTGGACCCGGCAAACGTTGTTTTGCCCTCAATGAATTTTTATTTTAGTTAGAATCTGTATATACCTATATAAAATGTATGACGAAGATCTCCAGATAATAAAATGAGAGCTTCACCAAAAAATCTTTCATTGCCTTTCAAATCTTTTATCAAATCAAATCACAATGTTTGTGAGCCATGGTACATTCATCCCAAATAAAAATAATGCATTTTTGCAGAACTTTTGCCATACCGGAATGTTTTTTGATATTACAGACGGCATTCTCATTTTTTTGTACGTTTAACGGTGATTTTAGTGCTGAATGAGCTGTGCGGCCACCATGCAATAATGTAGCGGCTTTTTCCTTCTTTTTCGTTAGAATATTTATATATAAAAACGTTGGTGAGTTTATTTATTAAAATTTATATAAATTTGACAACTCATTATTTTTCGAACGACAGCGCCATCTACCGGGTCCAATAAAAAAATGTTTCTAACATACATATATGTACATTCTTAGTTTCATTAAAATCACACCATAAATAAGAATATTCGAAATAACTTTACCCAGCGCCACCTATCGGGTCCATTTATACATACAAAAATTTCTTATGACGAAACATACGTTCATTCTGAATTGCAGTCAAATCGCGCTGAAAGTAAAAATTTTTGTTTTTAACTTGACCCCAACGCCAGCTAGAGGGTTAAAACTAAAAAAAAAACACAGAAGAGCTCGAACCGAACCTATGCTGGAAATCTTACCTCGACAGCTCTTATGGTTCCGGAGATCATTCGTTACAATCAAATGCATCAACGTTTTTATATATACGCCACGCCCCTTTGCCCACTAACAACTTTATATATCTAAGGTCTTATTATTTCGCAAAAATATCCTTTTGTGAAAATTTCATGACGATCCTTCCAGTAGTTTAGAAGATATTACGATTTTTTATTTTTCTAAAAAGGGGCGTGGTCCCGCCCACTTTTCTTCTTGTATGTATTTCTATTCATGCTAATACCATATGTACCAAATATGACTGCTGTAGGTAAAAAAATTCCCGTGATATGACTTTTTCAAATTTTGGGTTATATGGGCGTGGCACCGCCCGTTTGTCCAATCAAAAATTTATATAGCATATTATTCCTTCCAGAGTCACAGTAACACGCTCTGAAAATTTCAGGAAGATCGGTTCTTTGGTTTGGCCTCCTATAAAGCACAAACAAACACACATTCATTTTTATATATATAGATAGATTGAAAGCAGATTAATTATGATTTAAGGTAAAATGGGGCGAAAAAGGGGGACTTGGTAATAAAAAAATGTATGGCTACCTTACCTGTAGATAAAAAGTGTATAAAACTTTAGATAAATACATATTACAAAAAAATTATTTTGTATAGCAAACATTGTTAGTGGTATAAGTAAAAAAAAGGGGGCGGTGAAATGGGCGTGGTTCATAGTTATATGGCGACGTTAACAGTATTAAGAGCAATATACTACCAAATAAAAAAATCCGTTGGAAGGAACAAATTTGTACAGAGAAAAAAAAGTTTAAAACTTTCAAACAAAATTTGGCGTGAAAAGGGGCGTGAAAGGGGGCGTGGCGTAAGAAATGTTTATTTCTACCTCGCCTGGAGTATAATGTGTATACAATTTGAAGTAGATCTGTTAAAAACTATATGGGAGCAATTACATAATTTTAAAAAAGTGGGCGTAAAAGTGGGCGTGGTAAAAAAAAAGTACCCTATTAATCATGCCAGAGTCCCAGTTAAATGCTGTGAAAATTTCAGGAAGATCGGTCCAGAGGTTTGGTCTCCTATAAGGTACACACAAACAAACAAACAAACAAATAAAACAAACACACATTCAATTTTATATATATATATATATATATATATAGATGAATCGGGTTTAAACAAAAATACTTTATTTTGTAGATTTTTTAAATGAAATTTAATAGATAATTCAAGTACTGACAATCTGAGAACAATTTTAGCATATTTAAACATAATGCGATAATGTAAGTTGGAAAAATTGTAAATTACTTTTGGCGTTGTTGTTATATAAAATGATGTATGCATTAGAAATTAATGCAAAAAAAACAAGTAAGAAAATTATAGTCGATCTAGACCGACTATACGATACCCTATACCATGCGTTTAGAAACCCTATCTCTTAGGCCCAACTAACTGGACATTGAAAATAAGCATAAACCAAATTTGAGTGGGATTTTTATTATTTTTTTTGGCTGCAGATATGAAAAAGTTCATATCGAATGCTATATCTATAAAGGGACTAGGTCCAAAAATGGACCGATCCTGATCATGTTTGGTAAAGTCTCTTGTATTTTGCAAAAATATGTACAAACAAAATTTGAGAAGAATCAGTGCAATATTTTTGTTTTTTAATAGATTTAAGTGAAGATCGGGAAGCAGCTCTATATGGGGTCAAAGGGATCATTTTTGGACTACTCATTAGTGGATGTAATGAACGCATACAAACCCAATTTGAGTAAGATCTATATGACAATTTGGATCTTATGGCAATTTATGTCGATTTCTTATGGGTTATTTGTATGGGGGCTAGGTCTGAACATGGACCGATTCTCACCAATTTCAATAGCGTTCATCCCATGGCCGGTAAAAGCTTATATACCAAATTTCGTCAAAATATATTCATATTTGCGACCTGCAGTTTGATTACAAGCTTTACATGGACACACAGACGGACGGACGGACGGACGGACGGACGGACGGACATTGTTAAATCAACTCAGAAAGTGATTCTGATTCGATCGGTATAATTAAAGATGGGTCTAGGTCAAATATTTTTGGTTGTTACAAACAGCAGCACAAAGTCATTATACCCAAACCACATAGTGGTATAGGGTATAAAAATGAATACGCGTTAACTTTATAACTCTGTTAAATCTATATAACAATTTTTCATAGAGTGAAAATGGTTCCAAATTGTTCAACTCTATAACTATATATAACTTATAACTTTATAACTTATGCATAAATACATAATTCTTAAATGTTTGACAAATGAAAAAATTGCTATAATACTAACGCTTTGTTGACATTTTACAAACTGGTGATGGAAAATTATTTTTATTTTCCCAACCTTGATAAATACATATACCAAGTGCCTGATAACCCTATATATAGTACATGTCACATGACCTGCGGGCGGAGTGCAGTTGGAAAATGGTTTTATTTCTTATGATGACATTTTTAACAGTTCTAACATTTCGGGCAATGATATGGCAATTGACATTATATTTGAGTATTGTTTTTTTGATTTAAGTCCATAAAATACAATTTGGCTTATGTGCACAAAAATCCTCTAAAATTTGGATTTTGGCTCGATTTAGTTGGGCGAAATCAAATTTTGACACGATATTTAAATTCGTTCACCATACGCTTACTTAAATGGAATCATACAAAAATATTCCGGTTTGTATATAAATTTAAAAGTTTCTAAACTTAAGATGAAAATTATGATGAAAATTTAAATTAAGTTATTATTTTAATTAAGTTATTATTTTAATTATTGAAAAAGGAAATTGAATACTAAAGTAAAAATAATTTAAACAAACAATAATTTAACAAGTCCTTATGTCATATCAGAAATATGTAGTGATAATTTCACTCGTTTTCGAACCAATAAAATGATTTTTCAGATTTGAAATGCGTAACAAAAAAACATTTTATTGTCCAGCCACATATTTTGGACATGATCTTGTATTGAAATACACAGACGAACGAACGGTGAGTAACAAAGAGAATATGGATTGTTTAAACACAACTGGCAACGACAACACAAAAAAAATAATAATTTATATTTTAACAAATTTCTAATTTCTTTTTTAACAAAATTTTAATTAAAATATTTAATTAAAGTTCATGTAATATTTTTTTTTATCAACTTGTGGCGATGCCTTGCAAGATGTTTGTTATAAAAACAAAAGAAGAAGAACTACAACAACAACAACAAGAGCACCATCAAAAAAAATCAGCTCGTCTAATATTGTATGCACATGTAATTAATGTGATGTTACGACACCACCAGACGCCACTTTAACCATTACGATTATCTCTTATTTCAACCCATACAAGACTTCTTATTTACTTCCTTTCAATAGGGTCTGCTTGCTACATCAAGACATGTTTAAGGCAGCTGACCAGTTGGCTAGTTGCTCTGTTGGTTGGTAGGTTAGCTAGTTGGCTGTCTGTCTGTTTGTTCAATGTTTCGTGTTTTATGTGTTTCGAAAAGATATACTGAGATAGAAAGAGTGTTCAAAAAACACGCAGACTGAAGAAAAAAAAAAAATTCAAATTGTTCAAATTATGTTAACAGCATTAAGATTTGCCATTATGAATCATAAGGCACTACCGTTTAAGACCTTTGGATGCCAGATACTTTAGTGAATGCTGACAGAAACTTTGTTGGTATAATCACAATTAACATTTCGGAATGTTTTTATAATACCACAATAAAATGCCATCCAATTTCTACTGACACCGTACTAATAGAATAATTTTGTTATTAATTAGAACTTTTCATAATATGATTTGTATCTAAAACACATAACTTTATTAGGTGAGTTGCTTATTTTAATGATACTGAAGAGGTTTATGACAGCTATCACAAGTTATGTATATACTTTGCAGAAATGTCTTATAAATGTTTGCTTCCTCTAGCGCAGAACCCATAGATTTTTCCGTAATTGACAAAATTTTGATTAATTTGATGATCTGGTTCACATCTTGCTCTAGTCCTATATAGAATGGCATTTAGTATTCTTTTATGTGCTGTATCATCAGCCATTCATTAGAAAATGACCTGCTCCTTTTTACCTTAATGGGTCGATTATAAAATTAATCTCTCGGTTTTTTCGCATTATATAATTATTAAAATCATTTTACCTTCCAATACTCTCATAGACCATGATTCACTGAGAGCTACATACATTTATATTAGTACTGATTGTGCTACTATCTTGTACAATTTAATTTTCATAGTCCGTGAATATAAACAGTTTAAGATGAGTATAAAATTGTTATCACGTCCGTATAAAATCAATCATTAGTTCTATATATAACCATCTGACGTGTTATGTCCATATCTAAAAAGTATTGGTTATACAAGTACGTTGTCTAAGCAGTGATGTCAATTATTGGACTGGTCATATTTACTGCTAAAACCACATGTAACCAACATTATATAGAAAAGAGATATCAGATGCTATTTACCTTTTCAATTACGATTTCGTTTAAATTGGACAACCTAAGATGGAAACACAAGTGAAACACATTTTAAAATCATCAGTAGCATCAAAGTGTTGCCATCACAAACTGATTACATGTGTCGTTGCTCCTCAGAATCTAACCATTGCACACCGTTCGCTGTTATTGTTCGTATTTAATGGTGTTGGCGAACATACTCATATAGAGTTTTTGACTACAATCGTGTAAAAAGCCACTGCAGCAGTTTGTTGTATTTTAAGTATATTGACTACACAACTAACCAATCCACCAACTATTACCAACCAACAAAACAGTCAGATAAAATGAAATAAGTGGAAAGGTATGGTCAGAATCAACGGATGGGCAACATTAACAGACCCTGTTTTTGCAGACAAATTTTTTGATAAAATTTAAACAGAAGCACTGTAGATGCCCTACAAATATTTATTGTTAGGTAGTTGTTCGCTAATGTATACGTATATACATATATACATATATAGACGAGTATGAGTGTCTGTATGTGTATGTTTGACTTTTTATACCCTATACCACTATGTGGTTTGGGTATAATGACTTTGTGCTGCTGTTTGTAACAACCAAAAATATTTGACCTAGACCCATCTTTAATTATACCGATCGAATCAGAATCACTTTCTGAGTTGATTTAACAATGTCCGTCCGTCCGTCCGTCTGTGTGTCCATGTAAAGCTTGTAATCAAACTGCAGGTCGCAAATATGAATATATTTTGATGAAATTTGGTATATAAGCTTTTAGCGGCCATGGGATGAAAGCTATTGAAATTGGTGAGAATCGGTCCATGTTCAGACCTAGCCCCCATACAAATTACCCATATGAAATCGAAATAAATTGCCATAAGATCCAAATTGTTATATAGATCTTACTCAAATTGGGTTTGTATGCGTTCATTACATCCACTAATGAGTAGTCCAAAAATGATCCCTTTGACCCCATATAGATCTGCTTCCCAATCTTCACTTATATCTATTAAAAAACAAAAATATTGCACTGACTCTTCTCAAATTTTGTTTGTATATATTTTTGCAAAATACAAGAGACTTTTCCAAACATGATCAGGATCGGTCCATTTTTGAACCTAGTCCCTTTATAGATATAGCATCCGATATGAACTTTTTCATATCTGCAGCCAAAAAAATTAATAAAAATCCTACTCAAATTTGGTTTTTGCTTATTTTCAATGTCCAGTTAGTTGGGCCTAAGAGATAGGGTTTCTAAACGCATGGTATAGGGTATCGTATAGTCGGTCTAGACCGACTATAATTTTCTTACTTGTTTATTTATGACTTTACATTAGGCTTGACCACAACAGTTAAGAATTCATTGATAGCTTATGCTCATGTTTTAGAGGGAAAAGATTGTATCTGTCTACGATGTCTTTCGGTTATCCATCTATTCCCTTGGAATTTGAATGTCATCTCAAATACTATAACTTTATTTCGTTTCCGTTAGTCGGAATAACTATATATATTATAATCAGATTATGCAACAATTGTGATCAAAAAATTCTTAAATTGAATTTTATCGAAAAATCAAAAGTAAAATAAAAACTCCAGATTAAAATGCTTTTTTGTTCACCGAATAGTATCCCATATTCTCAAAAGTTTTGAAGATATCTCTTGTTATCGTCTTAAAAGAACTCGAGATTCATCTAGAGTAAAAAAATAAAAAGAAGGTCACATTAGGTACGCATATATTCAAAGATTTATAATGATTTACTAACAGTCTAAAAAGAAATATATTTAAAGCGAATCTATATTTGAAAAGTATAGTATGTATGATTGCATAATTTGTATATATATAATGAGTTTGTGCTGAGGTTTGTAACTACCAAAAATATATGACCTAGGCTCTTTTATTATACCGATCGGTTCAAAGTCATTTTCTGAGTCGATTTATCCATCCATCCATGTAAACCTTGGAATAAAATTACGGGTCGCAAATGTGATTATATTTTTATGATATTAGTATACGTATCTACTAAAATATGAACGCTATTGAAATACTTGAAAATCTTAGCATGATCATACCATATATGTGTATATCGATCGAGAAAATTTGGTATATATGTATGTGTCTATTTTACCCACTAATCGGTAGTCCAAAAATAAAACCTATAGGACTATTTTTAGTCATAGTGTCCATATAAAGGTGCTTCCCGCTCTTCACTTAATGCGATCAAGAAACAAAAATATTCCATAAATTTTTTCAAATTTTGCTTATATACAAGGTTTTTGAGAAAAGTAAGAGACTTTACAAAATATGGTCATGATGTGTCCATTTTTGACCTTTTCCCCATATAAAATTAACATCAAATATGAACTTTTTCATATATGCTTGCCGCATATTAATAACAATACAATCAAATTTATTTTATGCTCGAAACTAATGGCATAATATATTGTATAGTCTGTCTAGACCGATTATAATTTTCCAACTTGTTATGAATGCATCTTCAAATTCCAGAAATGGCTGCCAGGCTTAGATTTAGAACGATTGTCAACCCTTTTGATAATTATTGTCCTATGTTTTTAGTCACAATTATGTTTTATTAATAGCATTTTACTTAAATGTATGGATGTAGTTTCTTGAAAGCTTTTTACAAAAGTACCTTAAGGGTGCGGTATACATTCTGTTATGATCGAGTTCTCATAAACTCCACTATTTTTTGCACACCGCTGAAACGATAGAATAAAAATCCTGGTAAGTGGATATTTCATTTAAGCTCCAAAAATTCATGAACATTAGCTCCGTTCATAAACTGTATATCAAATCTTGTTAATTCATATTATCACACTATATATCGTCAGTTACTTTACTCACTTTTCCAAAAGCTCTTAAAAATTTCACTATAATAATTGATGTCTCCTAACAGCTTTAAGTGAAATAATTCCATTTTGTTCAAACCATGAATCTAACCATGAGTGACCTTTATGTGACCCCAAATTCATATATATTATTTAATTACCCCTACGCAAGCTTGATGAGACATACAGACACATCCATTTCAGATACCCTAAAACACTAAAAACGAACTGATAGCGTTGCCGCCACTGTTAAAAATTTAAAACAAAAACTGCAGCAAATTTGAGACCAACAACAAAATTAACCTGAGAAAACAGGTGAGTGAGACATGTCGTACAACAAACACCATCATTTGTTGTAGTTCATACATGAACAAAATAAAAAGAACATTTTTTTTTTTGGATACCGATACAACATGACTCATTCATCCGAACGTTTCTTGGATACTACAACCAAATACTACCATTCGTGTATTTGTCTGTACATGCATTTGGTTAGTGGATCGACTGGATAATCATATTGTCTGTGCATAAATACATACACATATACAAATGTCTGTCTGCATGTTGAGACAATTCTATCTGTAATGTTTTCGTTGTTGTTGCCGTTGATGTTGCTGTTGTCACCAACAGCAACACTAATAAATTATTAATGGTTTTATCACTTGATTCTTACTTTAATACGACTATTGTATACATTTTTTTAAACGCTCTTGTCAAGTAAGTTGAAAAAAAAACACACACACAAACAAATATACAAATGGAAACAAAAGAAAACAACAAACTTAAATTGATATAATCGACAGAATGAAACATTTTTTTCTGGTACAACATTAACAAAACGAAGCAAACTTTAACACCGGTGAGGTCGAAACTTTGATAAGAGAGTGATGAAGAGTAAACAAACAAAAAAAGACTTGTAGGTCTTATGGTCTGGATGCCAGGCTGAGTGACTGCAGTGACAGCCTCATTTTGTACAACTACAAAAGAGTGAATTATATAAGCTGCTGTTTTTATTGTGGGCACAATATAGTTTCTTCTGTTGCTTCTCTCTTCCATCTTCATTCAATCTGTGCATATATTTAAAAGAATATATTATTAAATTAAAATTATTGACGAAGTGTATGTAACAGGAAATGCATTGGTATGCACGATGATGATCTATTAAGTGACTAAGCAAACTGTAAATGTTAGGTTTTAGTAACAAGTTCAGGAAAGTGATAAAATTTCTCCGCTACATGTTTAGATAAGAATTCTAGTAAAATATTTGCGTGATTGCAAAGAATTTAAATATATAATAGGATTTCGGCCAAAATTGATTGTTTTAGTTATGTGGCGTCTTAAATTAGGATGAATTAAATGCGAAGATATAGCGCTGACCAAAAAGTACAAGTACGAGTGTATGTGAGATAGATACAGGTTCAAACCGCCCTAAGTATAAAAATTTCATATAGAAACACTCTATTTAATTATAACATAACAATTATCACATGTTCAATAAAATCACTGATGAAGGCTGAAATGCCAGATACTAGTCTGGTTAAGGGTACAGTGTAGTTATGAATTTTAGAAATATATGCTTTCTTCTTCTCTACCACGCACCACTGAAGCGAATATTTCTTTTGTTGGACGGAGTCGTTATGGATTTTACATAAGTATACTTAATCTATGATAATATAGTTATCTGTATTCTCATGCCTAATCTACTACTGTTGAGGTCTTTAAAAGTTTGCTTCGATATAATTTTCTACGCTTTCCTGGGGCATCCCTCAACTCTTGGTAATAATTTACTTTATCCAAAGTTAATCGATTTTTAAGGGATTTAAAGAATCAGTTTCATTACCACTTCCGATTGAGGGTCTTACGAATCGATATCTGAAATTTGAATAGTCCATATTAGGCCAGTTTGAAAACTCTGTCACTTTTTGAACTTTCCTCGTAATTAATTGAAAATGGACACTGCTGCTGTCAACTACTGTAAAAGCTGAGTCATTTAATTTTGTTTGACAACCATTGAAAGCAGACAACCTCGACTAATGAAAAACGAAGATTTAAAGTGTATATAAAACAACAATTGTTTGAGAAGAAACCATTACCGAAACCGAGAAAAGGCTTGATAATGCTATGGGAATTCTGTATCATCAACATCAATAGTTAAGAAGTCATTTACTGTTGTGGTCGTACCAGCACAAGTGACGCCGAACATTCAGGTGACCCAAAAAAGTTCGAAATATTTTTGGATTGATATTGGACAATCATAGAATGAAAGTGCGTGAGATCACATGTATATTTGTATATATGTATTTGGACATGAAAAAGATATCCGCGCAATGAGTTCCGCTCTTGCTCATACTTGATCTAAGCGCAACCACATCACCACTTAACCATTAAGTGGATACCAGGTCCTAACCAGACATTTTTGAACTTTTACTTAATTTTTTACCTATATAAGATCGACAGACACTGCAAATTTTTTATGAATTCCTCAATAAAGGTTTTTGTGTAGGAAAGTTTGGAAAAAATAAAAATTTTTATCTGTGGGCGTGGCAATCATTGTCAAGAAATTTTTGTTCATATTTGTAACCAGTCCTTGCACTGTTGCATATAGGCCGTTGTAAGAAAAACAAATAAAAAGTATAAAAAAACGCACGCAACCCAAAAAATCTTTCTTTACTTTTATTTCGAAGAATTACGCTAGTTGACAACAAAGTGTTCTTCCTGCTAGTGATTGTGATAGCAATTTGTAACGGTAATTTATGTGCTTTTGTATAAAAAATAGAATCTTATTTGGGTTAACTTGTTAGTTTTGTGTTGGTAGTTGACAAGTGTGTTACAATGAGTAAGGAAGTAGATGTAATATTAGAAACAGTTTCCAAATCTTATCCTAATTATTTTGAAAGATTGACAAAGGCAATAGAAAACGAAATATAGAAAACGAAATTCAGAATTAGGCCCACGGAAGTGAAGATATTAATATAGAAGATGAAGCTTAGGATATTGAGACAGAGTTACAAGTTGACAACGAAATTGAAGATGCATCCGAAAGTGAAGAAGGTAATGAAAACGATGTCGAAAATCAGGAAAGTCTAATTGTTTTTACTACGGAAAGGGTAGAAAAAAGTGGTCTAAGTCTCCTCCGGTTTCCAGAAGATTTATTGCTCATATCGTATTGAAGTTTAGTGGTGGGCCTACAATTGAAGATATAACTGAGTTAAAATTATTCGAAGATTTTTTCCAATGAATCCAATTACTATGGAAGAGTTAGAAGATTTTGTGGGAATCTTGCTTTGTGGTAGAGCAACCCACAATGTCCTTGAGAAGATATCAAAATCTCTTGCGGTTTATACGATCCGATGATAGCCGCACTTGCTTATTTCGGTCCGACAAGACGGCTCCAATGTGAGATATATGGAACTTACTAAATATAAGCCTGAAAAATAATTATAAACTACATGAAAATACTACGGTAGATGAACAACTTTTTCCATTCAGATGAAGAACAAAGTTTACACAGTATATTTCTTCGAAACCTGCTAAGTATTGCATCAAAATGTGAAGGGCATGTGACGCAAAAACTCATTTCCCTGTAGAAGGTAATATATATACTGGCAGAGAGCAGGGTAAAATTCAAGCAGAAAAATTGAGAAAACGAGCTAATGCACCTTGCAATGTGTTATAACAATCGTTGCTGATAACTTTTTTACTACATTAGATTTGTGTAAACGACTAATGGCTATTGGACTAGGTTTTGTTGGTACCCTTAGAAGCAACAAGCGGTATTACCCATTAGAAAAGAGAAAAAATTCAAAATGAGAAGAAATGTCAGGTGAATGTGGATTCCATGACAACGTTGCAATATGCACTTATGATCTAAAAGAAAAAATAAGTCCGTTATATTACCAACAGTTCATTATGATACATACAACCAGAAGCAATCATGCACTATAACAAAACTGAGCCAGGTGTAGATGTTATGGAACATATGATTTTCTTGCGGTAGCCATAAAACTCCATACAAAATACGAATAGTCCCAGCCACTTGGTGTTTGCTTAATGGTTAAATAGAGTGTTTGACGATATTCGGTGGCAAACCGAAGAAGTTTTGCGCAGTTTCGTAACCATGGATGAAACATGGATCCACCACAACACACCGGACACCAAGGAACATACATATTGCGTCATGCACATCTAAAAATTTAAAATTAAAATGACAAAATAATCTCCATCGAGTAATATTTACAGCTGTTGGGCAGATTCCATAAATTGGGTTAGGAACTGATACCCCATCCAGCACATTCTCTAGATTTAGCCCCCTGCAACTATTACCTGTTTCTAAACTAGAAGATATGGCTCGAAGATAAGACATTTGGGTCGAATAAAGAGGTCATCACTGAAACAAATGTGTTATTTGGAAGGAATAAAAACTTCGGAAAAATAGAAAGCTTCTAGCTGAGTATACAGGCTCTTCCGTGGTTAACCTTTAATATTAGGATCTGAGAGGTTGAGATGCAGAACAGGGCGGTAAGTTCTTAGGAAGCTAAAGATTAACCTATTTACAGCCGCCGTGCCAATTTGGGAACAGTTATCGAGGGTGGATAGAAAAAGTATTGATATTTATTAATATATACTAGGAAGAACTATGGTTATAAAAAATGTAAGACGAATAAATTGGATTTATTTTTAGTGCCATAATAATCTATCTAATTTGGTCAATAATATAGATGTGGAGGTAGGTTCTGGTTAACAATAATTAAAATTTCTGTGTATAGTTTAAAGTCAAAAATTCTTTTATTTGATCCAATTCAATACACAACGAATCACACAAAATGACTTTTAGATTGATATTTTATTTATATCTGATTTTATAACACATAAAATCGTGCTGTGCCAATTTGGGTACAATGGCTACAAGTAGAATATTCAAATATACGCAAACACATGAATGAGTAAACGACTTGAAAACTACTTATTCTATCTGGATACCACAAACTTCCAAGGGAAAGCATGTAGTGGTCTTTAGATGAACATATGGGAGTAGAAGTTGTGTCATATTCTATGTCTAGGAATAGGTTTAAAGAAATAAAGAGGAATTTGCACCTTGTCGATAAAAGTGAAGCTTCAAACACCATTGACAAAATGTTCAAGTTACGCAAAATTCAGATGTTCTTATCAAAAAGTTCAACCAATTTGGCATTTTCCACGAAAATATTTCCATCTATGAGTCTGTGGTTAAATATTATGGTCTTCATTCAGCAAAGCAGTTTATTAGCGACAAAACAGTTCGGTTTGGCTATAAAAATTGGGTCGCAGCAAGTTCCTCTGGATACTGCTACTCTTTTCATATTTTCTATGGCAGTTCAAAAAACACTGCTTCTGAGCCATTGGGTACTAGAGTTGTCAAAATGGTGCTTGATAAATTATTGACGAACCCTACCAATCACAAAGTCTATTTTGATAACTTTTTTTACAAGTTGTGAGTTGCTAAATGATTTACGTAATTTAGGTTATAGTGCTACAGGAACAATAAGAGATAATCGCACTAAGAAATGTCCCCTGACAAATGTAAAGGAGGTGATGAAAAAACCAAGAGCAGAGTTTGATTATAGGTTTGATAAAAATAACGAGATATTATTGGTCCGCTGGAAGGATAACAATATTTGCATAATGGCTACCAATCATGATTCTTATGAAGCATAAGGATTTGTTAAAAGATGGTGTTCCCAAAAAAAGCAAAAAACTGATTCATGTTTCAAAATTACAACAAGGGCATGGGCGGAGTTGATGAAATGGATCAATCCATATCATTATACAGAATCGGCAATCATGGCAAAAAATGGTGGTGGGGTTTATTTAACTACATGATAGATATGGCTATATCAAATGCTTGGCGCTTGCATGTATGTATGTAGTAAAGAAAACAGCATGGACCAGTTACCAGATTCGACGAACTATAGCTAGATTTTACCTAAAGCAATCACCAAAAAAACGCGCTATTGCTCGTCCTTCATTAAATATAAAAGGCTTACAGCTACACGGTGCCGATCACGTTCCCGAAAAGCTTCCAAATAGTGTAGAAGCCGTTGGAGTTGCAAAAAATGCAAGAAAACACTTTGCATTGACAAAGGGTGCTTTTCAAAATTTCACTCATAACTGGCCGCTGTGCCAATTTGTGTACACCCCTTTTATGTCCTGATAAACAACAATTTTAAATTTTTATTTGTTTTTCTGTTTTTTTGTACTCCTAATTTTATATAAATAAAGAATTTTTCAAAGTTTTCCTTGTCGTTTTGGTTTGGTTTTAAATGGGTTAAACCTTTGAGAGATCTGCCTTAGCAATTTATAATTTCTCGCCAAGTGGAGGAATTATAAACGGTTTGTTGCAAGTGGTAAAAAAAAGAAAGAAGAGAAGTATTAGAGATTAATATTTGCTTTATTCTATATATTTATATTTACGAGTATATATGAAACACGAGGTGGTTTTCCAGAGGTGTGTTTGCTCACCGGTTTGGATGAAAGCTGCAGAGTAAGTGATAATTCAAATTATTTTTTGTATAACTACAGCTTATTACATTGGATAATTTTTGCTTACGATACTTTTAAGATAAATTAATGCAATTCACAATAGGCGTTGTTTACTCGTTACAAGAAATTAATGTATAAAATTCAAATACATTAGCTTACGATAAGTATTATGTACAATGTAGGATACAATTATTATTTTTGAAATTCAATTTTAGTTAATTCATTTTTTTTAATATTAACATTTTTATTGTCTAAATTAATGAATTTAGACACTGAGAATTAAACGCCTTTTTCCCAAAAAATACCTTTTATTCTAAAAGTCACTGAGTTATCAAATTGCGCTCACATATAAAATCGGTGGTGTGTTTGCTTGTGAGGAACCTTTAGCACTACGGAGCATAGGCTTACACCAGAAGTTCAGTTTGAGGTTTTCTGAGGATTTTTATTTTGAACATAATGGTTTTAGTGACCACACCTACTCCTATACAAAGTAAATATAATCACAAATCTAAATAAAAAATTGGCAGGATCTGGCCATTCGACATCATCTATCTGCAGACCATATATTACTAATTTCATACAAAAACTATATTATTAGCGATGTACGCTAGGGGCGCAACAACATTTGACACGTTCCACTAATTAATTTAGATACTGTCCGCCAGGAATCCATTCTTTATATCTCTGCAATGTATATATGAACAATGAATTCTTTTTATGCCTTTTTTCCATCTTACAAATTTTGAGTTCACCACCGTGATTCTTTAGCTAATTGACTAGTATTGGCGTATAATTGATACCCTCAAGGCGCCTGACGTATGTTGTTTTATGACTGTTTTTGTTTTTTTTTTCTGTTCATTTTTTTTTAACCATTGGTAAAGTGTGTTAAAATATTACCAACAACAACATTGTATGTATGAGATTTTGATTTCTTGAGTTCTCTGTTATTCCACTTTTAACATTATCAATCATCTGTTTATTCGATAAACAATAACAACACAACAACCATCACGACAGGTAAATTTATTTAATTTATTTATTTGTTGGCGCATTCATTATACAACTTTTATATATCTGTTCTTTTTTGATTTGATTTTTATTTTGGTCTTAATGGACCAACGCGTGCTCATTGTGTGTTCTTCATTATGTTTTAATGTTTTGATTGATAAAAAAAACCAACAAAGATGACGAAAAACTCTTTGACCAGTGATTCATTAGAATTTTTATTATTAATTTTCTTTGTATAAAATCAACAATCATGTTTTTGTCTTGAGGTAATTAATTAATTAGTCGAAGTTAATATTAATTGACTAATAGACAAACAATACACACAGTAAACCCCTCTTATATAGCAATCCATTCCTAAAATCAGGTGTTATTTTTATAAAGAAGTAGAAGTGTAATAAGTCGAAGTGTAATAAGTATCTGTATATTAAGTCAGTGATCTGGATAAATAATGAACTCAATTTTTGAAATATTTCCATTTACTAGGTCTTATGTACTCAAATACTTTTTGTTTCAAAATAAATAAATATTCCATAGGTTCCTTGGAAGATATATTAAATTTTTACGTCCATCTTTTTGGGTGTTCATGTTGTAATACGCTTCGCAGCAGTAAAGCCCATATAATATATCGCGAAAGAAGCACAATATATCACTATTTAGGCTTCCAGTTTCAGCTGGAACCTCAAAATTTTAAATACTTTAGAGTAAGTGTAATGTGGATTTTTCATTAAATAAATACATACATACTATAAATTAGGGTGTCCCAAATAAAAAAAAAAAAAAAAAAATGGGTGCCCAAGCATTTTTTGAAAGCTTATAGGGTAAAGTATTTTTGTGATTTTTTTTCAGATTTTTGGAAGAGGTTTAGATGTAGCTAAAGTCGAATTTTACCCAAAAATGGGGATTCCCGGACATTTTTTGAGTTTTACTTATTACTTGGCCCATAACCACGATTTTCTTTGTTGCAAAGTCAATATTTTAAAAGAAGAATGTTCAAGCTTTACTTTTCTGTGTAGAAATCGTAAGTTTCGGTAATTTTTTAATGACATTTTTTCGTAAATTTTGCATAAATTTTGAAAGTAATGCTTTGTAACTTTTAAAATTTCTATCAAAGTTAAAAAAAAAAAAAACTAATGACGCAGTTTAAAATGTGGATAAAGGCTGAGTCATATAAAAAAATTATTGAATTTACTCTTACCGTTCCAAAGTTATACCCTTTTTACGCTTTGTACCCATTTTGTGAAATTAAAAAGATTCTAATGTGTTTTTGCCAGTTATGCATCGGAAAAATATTGTGCAAGCATGTTTTGCGTAAAGTAGTTCTTTCGTTAAAAAAAAAAGAAAAGTAAAAACATTTTCTGTGTGCAAAAAGTTTTTCTAAGATTATAACAAATCGCGCGAATATTTATAAATCTATATATAAAATACAAAAAATGTTTCTTTGTCCTTTATGGACTCTGAAACAACTTTTTACGAGGTGATTTGATAATGTTGTTAAAAAATTGTTTTAGCGTTCCTCCTGGAAAAAATTAGAAAGGTACACAAGTGAATAATAAATTTTATGATATGGTTTTAGGTAACATTTCATGTTTAACTAATACACTAAATAAAAAAAGAGGTTTTATTGCTGTAGTAACCAGATGCGGTTTAATTTACATCATTACAGAATTTAACAAGTGAAGTGCTTGAGGTATATACAAGTCATCATAGAATTAAAAAGTGGAATGGATCAGGTATATTTTATTCAACTGATTTGCTCCTTAAAATGTTATTGGGATTTCCCACTTTAAGACTGAAGAAGGCATTCTTAATGACACAGGTAGTTTTTTTTTTTTTACATAATTTTAAGAAAATCATTGTAAATTTTCCAATAATTTTATTGCTGCATCAGGCAAATTTTTAAAAAAATTAATATATAAATTTGTTTTTTAACATTTGTTTGTCATTGTTATTTTTCAAGTGATAGTGAAAAGTTATAAAGTGTGTAATTTTTAAAATAGTGAAAATAGCGTTTAAAAATAGACATGTCTTTGTTGAATACAAGAGGTGTGTGGCTTGTGGGCAAAATGATTCATGCTTTTGATCCTGCTGAACCGCCAACGAAAATGCAAATACTGCACCGATTGTTCAAATTACATTTGGTCGAAAAATACACGATATCAAAAAGCGCCAGAAAAATTGCAAATAATTTTAAGGATTTGTGGGAAACGAATCAAAAGGTTCAACACATTACAACCGATGTAATAAAATTGCACTCAAAGTGGTTATCGTTACATAGAAATAAATCTTCGAAAAATAAACGACAAATTGAAAAACAAAAAAACTTCATGCACAACTTAAGGTGCGTATTCAGCACAATAGTTCAACCTTCCGCAAAATCTCCAAGTTCAAAGCAGGTCCGGAAAATAAAATTCGAATCTGTTGCAAACATAGATAGCTGCAGCGTTAATTGCGATGATGATGAAGATGATAATGATTCTGAATATGAGCCAGCAATAAAACTACTCCAAAAAGAATTTGCTACTTCCTCGAATAAGCAACAGCTTTGTGCAGGTCTGGACAGAACTGGAATTAGTTGCCGCAAAGCCGCACTTGTAGTGAATTCCTGCTCAGACCCTGGACACAGCAGACCAAAAGCTGCATGCTCAAAGAGTTCAATTTGGAGGGAACGTCAGAAACAGCGAATGATTGCCGCAGAGTCTATTAAGAAATCGTTTGAGGCATCCAATTTCATTACAGTGCTTTTGGATGGAAACATAATGCCCGATTTAAAAAAAAAGAAAAAATTGATCGGCTTTCAATTAGTGCAACCGGAAATTTCGACACCAAGCTTCTGGGAGTAGTACCACTTCCATCCGGAAGGAGAGAACATCAATCCGAGGCAGTGTTTCAAATGCTAAAAACCTGCAACTTAACTGAGAGTATTAAATTTATGTGTGCAGACACAACAAGTTCCAATACAGGATGTCAAATTGGGGCATGTGTTTTACTTTGCCAAAAATTAAAAAAAGCCCTCTTATTTTTGGCATGCCGTCATCATATGTTGGAGCTTGTTGCAGGATCAGCGTTTAAGGCACTTGATATTGAAGAACAGACAACAGCACTGCAATCGTTCATAAACGCTTCAAAAATTGACGCCTTGCTTGAATTTACTGCATTTATTTTGAGAATATACATAAAAAATTGGTACATATGCCAGTGCCCTAGATACGCTTCTCTCAATGATTTAAGTTTATTGAAGCAATTGGATAATTATAACAGCTTTAACGAATCAATCGCACGCACCACGTTGAAAACTTTTCTGGGGCACCAGTGGTACCTATCCCCGAAGTTGGCTGCCTCTGCTTTTTTTGATGAACGTATCGACACCAAAACGTTGCGTTTAATGGTCCGAAATCTACGCGTACCAAGTAACGGCAAAGAATTAGTAAAAGCAGTATTATCTGAAAACATGCTTAAAAATAAACAAATTCAAGATTCAATATCCCAAGCCAACCTGGCCTTTTTTGAAGCCTGCAACATAACTGTTGATTTTTTACAAACAGATCCGGAAAAATGGCATAGCAACAAATCCTTTTTTGAAGCAAAGAATGAAGTTCAGCAATTGCACGTGGTAAATGATGTCGCAAAACGCGGCGTGGCCATGGCTCATTCTTAAATAAATGTAACGACTTCTGAAACAAACTTTCAGAATTTAGTGCAGGGCATAGAACTACATAGCAAAAGCTCTAATAAATAATTGCAAAGCAAAAAAAATTTATTTTTTAATTTATTTTGGGTATGAGAAGTAAGCTGCCTAGAGTTTGTGGGGAGTTGCAAATAATTTCAAAATCAACCATATTCACTCTCATTGCAACAGAACCATTGACTCTCATTGCAACAGAAAAGAAAAAATAAAAACTAACATTAAAACAAATCCGATGCATAACTGGCAAAAACACCTTAGAATATTTTTAATTTCACAAAATGGGTTCAAAGCGGAAAAAGAGTATAACTTTGGAACGGTGAGAGCAAATTCAATATTTTAAACTGCGTCATTAGTTTTTTTAACTTTGTTAGAAATTTTAAAAGTTGCAAAGCATAACTTATGCAAAATTTATGCAAAATTTACGAAAAAATGTCATTAAGGGACCCAAATGAACAAAAAAAATTACCGAAACTTATGATTTCTACACAGAAAATTAAAGCCTGAACATTCTTCTTTTAAAATGTTGACTTTGTAATAAAAAAAATCGTGGTTATGGGCCAAGTAATAAGTAAAACTCAAAAAATGTCCGGAATCCCGATGTTTGGGTAAAATTCGACTTTAGCGAACTCTAAACCTCTTCCGCAAAATCTGAAGAAAATCACAAAAATACTTTACCCTATAAGCTTTCAAAAAATGCTTGGGCACCCATGAAAATCGAAAAATAATTTTTTTGTGGGACACCCTATCATACATATTTACCATATATACTTATATCTACAGTTGTAGTAAACTGGTTTAAGTTCCTATGTTTAAATATGTTTAATGAATACAAATTTGTTGGTTAGTTAATGAAATATTAAAAAAAAAAGTTTATTAAATATAATTGTCGTTTCTTATATAACTGTACTTAAAAGCAATTTTTTGTAGCCTAGCCAATATTTGTTATTACCGCTTGTAAGCAGAAAGGCATAGAGTCAACCATTGATGTAATTGTGTTAAGGAATATTTTGTACCATTCTGATTTTAAAATTTTTTTAAACTTATTTAGATTAGATAGATATTAACTTCACAATATACAAACTCTCATAGGTTTTCTCTGGGGTTGAGATCAGAGGAGGGGATTGAGATTTGATGCCCGAGTTATGTTGTCACATCAACCCCCACCAAAACCACCAAGAGTAAACAAAAACAACAACAACAACAAGTAAGAAAATTATAGTCGGTCTAGACCGACTATACGATACCCTATACCATGCGTTTAGAAACCCTATCTCTTAGGCCCAACTAACTGGACATTGAAAATAAGCAAAAACCAAATTTGAGTGGGATTTTTATTAATTTTTTTGGCTGCAGATATGAAAAAATTCATATCGGATGCTATATCTATAAAGGGACTAGGTCCAAAAATGGACCGATCCTGATCATGTTTGGTAAAGTCTCTTGTATTTTGCAAAAATATGTACAAACAAAATTTGAGAAGAATCAGTTCAATATTTTTGTTTTTTAATAGATTTAAGTGAAGATCGGGAAGCAGCTCTATATGGGGTCAAAGGGATCATTTTTGGACTACTCATTAGTGGATGTAATGAACGCATACAAACCCAATTTGAGTAATATCTATATGACAATTTGGATCTTATGGTAATTTATATCGATTTCGTATGGACCGATTCTCACCAATTTCAATAGCGTTCATCCCATGGCCGATAAAAGCTTATGTACCAAATTTCATCAAAATATATTCATATTTGCGACCTGCAGTTTGATTACAAGCTTTACATGGACACACAGACGGACGGACGGACGGACGGACGGACGGACGGACGGACGGACGGACATTGTTAAATCAACTCAGAAAGTGATTCTGATTCGATCGGTATAATTAAAGATGGGTCTAGGTCAAATATTTTTGGTTGTTACAAACAGCAGCACAAAGTCATTATACCCAAACCACATAGTGGTATAGGGTATAAAAATAATTTATTTATAAATTTTTTTATTTCTTATTATAGTTTATATTACTCACACACTTTAATCAATATTTTTTCCATTTAATTATAAATTATTAAAGTAAGCAAAATAAAACATAAACAAATTAATACTTACTTCCTGTCCAATCCACTACTTACTTAATTCACACAAACCTAAATATGCTGTTATTTAGAATTTGTTTTATTCTTTTGCTTTAGATATCTCTGAGGTTGTGCGTTAGCTTCTATAGACAAGGAGCTATATCCTATCCACCTTGCAAATATCCTCGAAAACTATAAAGCTGACATCACTGCAATCCAGGAAATGCCATGGACTGGCCAAGAGTGCTCTAAAAACGCAACTTTTAATAGTTATTACAGCTGTCATGAAAGTAGGCACAACTTCGGTTATGGCTTTGTACTCAACAGACGCCTGCGCAACCTTGTCATCGGTTTCACACCTATTGATTACGGACTTGCAGCATTACGAAAGTCGCATTAGTCTTCAACATTAGCCTAATATGTGCCAACGCTTCGACCGAAGATAAAATCGGAAATGTCAAGGTCAACGGTCGCTGCCTGAAACATGACATTCAAATTGTTCTTGGCTATTTCAATGCCAAAATTGGGAATGAAAATGTGCTTGGCCCTACTGTCAAAAAACTAGTACTAGATTTCAGCATCGTAATATCCACAAGGATACTTGGTTGTCCCCAGATGGAAACACAAGAAACCAAATTAATAGTGTTATGATAGATGGAAAACATGCATCTAGTAGTGCTGCTGGAGAAGAACTCGGCTACAATCGACCTCGGAGAAACCAGTGGACTAAGTGTATCGTGATGCCACTGTAGAGAAAAATGTTGCATACCGAGCAACAATGCAGTCTGCTGTTACACTATATGAAAAAATGCTGCAAAACAGCGGTATAGGGAGAAGCGGAAGGATAAGCGACGCCTATTGACACGTCAAAAAAGAACAAGCAAGGCATGAGCTGGATGAAATTAATGTGCATCACGACAGACCCGGAAATTCTTATAAAAAATAAAGCTTTAAGCTAAACGAATTAAATGTGGGGCATATTCCTGTAGGAATAATAATGGCAATATTGTCACCGAGGCACAAAGAGCACCCATGTTAGGGAAGGAGCATTTTGCCATGGTTTTAGCAGGCGATGAAGACAGTAATTCGTTGAACACAAACGATATTAAATCCATATCGCCACCCAACTATTCAGAGGTACAAACAACTTTAACCCGATTAACCAATAAGTAAAATATGGTCTGAAAAATAAATTACCGATGATTTTAACATCTTTGTCCTATCCACAAGAAAGGATACACTACTATTCAATTGCATACAAATTTCTTTTTAGCATTATATGTGATCGATTTTTTGTATTTCTTTTTTGAATGTATGTACAATGTATATGTCGGGTGTGTGTGTCAAAATTTCAATTAAATTAGGGCAAAACTAACGATGATACAGCGTTTCAAACGACCGGCCTCATATGGTATATCGTATATAAATCTGTTTTTAAAAAATTTTAAATCGATTTTCTCGCAAACAACTTGTTTGAACGTCATAACTCAAAATCTACTTGACCAATTCTTTTGAAATTTTATACACTGTTTCTACACATAAATCACCAGGTAGTCACGAACAGTTTTTTTTTTAACCACTTTTTCCTATTTTTTAACAACAAATTCATCGAAATTTTATTACAAAAAATAAGGAAAAAAAACTCTTCGTGATTACCTTGGGAAACATATCACCTTTTAAACGCACTTCGAGTTTTTTATTTCGCATGATACGGTAGCGAGTTATGATGTTCACCGCAAAATAACTTCTTTTCGAGGCGCCTCCGGAGATTCGCTGTCACGGACTTACTTACTTAAATTTTTAATTGAAAATATTTTCAAAGATACTTAAAATATTATACTACAATATATACATATATGTATGAAACAAATAATTTAACGTTATTCATATCTTAAAAACAATTATGAAAATACGCCTTTTTTCGCCTTTAAAACCTTACCCATATATTCACGCTACGCTAAATCCTAAGCTGCGTTGTATAGCCCGATAAGAGAAAAGTTTTACATCGCAATGTCTGAGCTTGGTATTCCCGGCTTTGCATAATGACGTTGAAGAATATTAAAAACTCCATCAAAATAGGAAGAAACCACTCCGACCCCTTCAGTACTAAGCGAGTTTTAGGGCGCAGCGATATCTTATGGTGCAACTTATTCAACCTTCTTATAGAGAAGACTTTGCAAGAAACGAAATTAATTTCAACAAAAGCGTCTTGCTGCTTGCATTTGCTGATGATATTGACATCATTGAGTCGAAAAGCAGTCAAAAATCATGAGCTTAAAAATGAATGAGGAAAAGACGAAATAATAGTAACTAAGTAGGATCAGGGAATTATGACGGCTAATCCAAAAGAAGCTCATCATTATCGCTTAGAAAGCGACTTGACTTCTTGGGATCATTATCACGTCCAGTTATTTGAAAATATTTGTTTGCGTTCATAAGCAACTTTTTGTGCAGAATTTTTGTGACTCTTTTATTTGTTGGTTTTATTTTTTTATTTCATTTTATGTTTTTGGCTTTGTTCCTAATTGTAATGGCAAAAAAGGAGGAACGTAAAAAAATTCATAACAAAAAAAAGACTTGACATTAGCAAAACAGACCTTTGTGTTATTTTAAAATTTTTTTACGACTTCACTCGTCGAGGTTTATTTCGTTTTCCAAACGAAAATTGTCAAGGATCTCAAGGGATGCTGCCGAAAAAATGTACGAATCGTCGAATCAGATCGACAACTTCAAATGGAAGTTGCAACGATTTTGCTGTTGAACGCGTCTTTTTAAATAAATTGTTGAAATCAGTGGATCTGATGTGTCAGAAGTTCTGTTGAAAATATCAAGAAGGTTGTTGATGCGGTTATTTCTGCGAGCATGATGCAAACGGTCTGCCTTATAAATTTTATGCCGCGACTCAGAGGCACTTCCTCCAAGGAATCCCAATGGAAGCATACTGTTATGGATGATTTCTTTCGGGTGAATCAGTACTTTATGTACGTACGGTGGGCGTCTTTGGTAGCCAAGGGTACATCTTTTGTAGCAGTTCAGCTGTGTTGAAGCAAAATGCTTGAAATTAATGCGAATCGACTGGAAACTGACTTGATAAACAAATTAAAATAGTTATGAATAGTCTACCCGAAGCCCGAGTTCCTTCCACAAAGCGCTCTGAATTTTTTGTTTCCTTTTTGGTACTTCCCTGTTGTCTTCATCTGTTCTTATCTGCCACTTTTGAACTTCCAACTTGTAGTCCAAATGCAAAATAAATTCGAGAAATCGAATGCAGCAATGCAAAGTACTTATTCCGTACTGAAAATTTGACTGCTTTCCCCGAAATTTTTCGCTAGTATAATCTCTTACACTTAGAAAGTCTTTTGGTGTAGCACCGCATATACGACAAGCTTGACTTGAAGTTCCTGTCAATATGTTCACACCTTGCCATCAATAAACGTTAAGCACAATTTATGGAGATTTCGATAGTTCCTTTTCTGTCAAGCACTATAACTATGGGTTCGAGAGCGTCAATCTGATTTTTCAAATCTTCATATTCCTTGAGAACATTATCTTTCGTTTCTTTTACATATTCCAGTTTTATTGGTCGGCAAAATCATACAGACTGTGGCGCAAAATTATTCCACAGAGGCAATCCGCATGGCAACATAATTCTCAAAAGAATAAGCGTGGTTGCAAAAAGCGATGCGTCACTATATTTTGATGTACTTGGCTCAATTGGGACTGTCCAGTGCTGCTGTCGAAGCCATAACTTAGTATGAATTCACATTTAACAAAATTGTGCGATCAACGATTTCAACGGGACGCTTGCCATGGTTACGCTAACAAATATGTTATCTGGTCGACAGTTCGATTTAGCGGCTGCAACTGCGTTATAGTACGGATAAATGTCGCAGTTTCTCGATTTACTTTCGCAGCGAATCGCATTGTATTGGTCCTTCGAGAAATTATTTTCCAACAAAAAAACTAAGGCCTCATCCGCAGAAAGTGGAATTGGCATTTTTTTTTTTAATTTTTAGGGTCTGTTTGGGCTTGCCAGGCTTTCTTTTAAAATTGCTGCCATATCAATATTCCCTCGTTTCCGAGCCGATGTTGCTGCTGCACGCACTAGTAAATTCGTTTCGTGATTCACTGACCTTGAAAGCTCTGCTGCCTTTTTACATTTCCCAAACTCACTTTTGGGCGACCGACAGCTACAGAAACAGCTTCCACGACTGGCTTATTAAATTCAAATTTAAATTCTTCGCTTAGCCTAACGCTGTTTTCTAGTCTGAAAGTTTCAGCTTTTTTTCCAAACTGTTTTGCGTTCATTTTTAATATTTTCTTCCAAAAGATTTGCAAAAAAGGCGCGTTTTTTCTCGCAATAAATTAACGTGGTCTTCGGAAATATTTTGAGGACCAATTTTATTTACTACGTAATCCATAACTGCAGCAACTTTCTTGTTTTGCGAACATTGCTGTAGCCAAACGTCGAACAATTCACTTTTCGTTACAGCAAAGTAATCTGAAAAAACGCTGTTCCTTAAAAACGGCTAAAAACGGCTAAAAACGGCTAAAAACGGCGGCTTCAAGTAAGCTTAATTATACTAATTACATCCTAATATATTATTTTTTGTTCACATTTGGTTGGCCGAACTGAGCCGAAATTTTAAATGCTTACATGAAGTCAAAGCTTCAAATCAAAAAAAAAAAAAAGAAAAATTTAGGGTTATGAAAAGAAGTCGGCATTCCATGAAAAGTCACTTTTTTTAACAAGAACATACATACTCACCCATATTTTGGATTTCCATTTCGAACTTTCCTTGATTTAATTCCGAAAGTATAAAAAACAACACTTGGACCGATAAAAAAAAAGCTGGCTGCGCACACAGCTTTCTAAACACGTGTAAGAAGTTTGAATTTCCTTGGCTGGTGTCAAACGCTGGGTTGCATTTTACAAAAACAAAGTGACGTTTCTATTATTTTGAAGTATTCTCTACATGATGGCATTTAAAAAAAAAATTAAAATTGACTTTTCTAAATTTGAGTTTCGCAAGGGAAAATGATTCTATTTCAAACATAGCACTTTCTACACCACACCATAATTGATCCTCTACCATGTTTGACTACTATGAACTGATATCTAGGAGAATATCTTTGTTTAGCTAGTCTACGTATGGAATTTATTCTATCGCAGCCAAATAAATTAAATTTGCTTCTGTTGCTCCACAAGACCTTATCACTTACCATGCCACAAATTGTAGGCGCTTCCATGTGTTGACTCTATTAAAGAACGGTTTCTTTTTCAGTCGTCTAACAAACAAATTTGCTCATTTTAGCAACTTCCACTGACTTTTCCGTGGGTTCGTTTTGACCAATTTTATCATCTGTAGTTCTTCGGCCTCCGTAGTTTTTCGTGGTCGACCACAATCTGATATTCTTTGTACACTTTTTCTCAAGTGAATTCGGGAAGCAATATAGAATATAGAAAGGTCCAATTTCATGTTTCGATTTCCCTTCCAACATTTTTCTATCAGTTGGCAACTGTATCTAATATAAAATTAGTATTGTACAAATTTTTTAAAGAAACTTTTATTTGCTACTTTTACTATTAATTCATTATGTTTTTGCTCACTAAAATTTTTCACTTTTATAATAAAATATAAAATATTCAACTCTGTGTAATTGAAACTAAAACAGAATGACATTACTTGTTACTCTAAAATGAAATAATAAACAGCCAAAAGTAGACATGAATAAAGATCATGTGTGCCAACGTTTCATTTTTATGCTCGCAAGCGTATAAATATGTTTTTTTAAATTTGACAAATTGATTTTAAGTTGTCTAAACATTTTTGCAAAATTCGTGTATGGTAACCCTACTTAGTTGTCATATATTGGTACTTTAAAATACTCATACTCCCATGGTGGGATCTAACAATTTTTGCAAATCTCACAATTCAGATGTAAATATATAACATATTTCTTTTTTGGTGTGTACTTTGATTATTTTTTACCCAGCTCCATAAATTTAAATTTTAAAAATAAATCTACTCACTCATAATATGATGCTTTCACCTTAATTGCGAAAATTTAACTGATGTACGGTTGTACTTGTCTGTTGCCTAGTTTCGACTTTGAGCTACCATAAAAGAAAAAGGAAGAACTTTAAAGAAAAATGCAACATATGTGAGTATATTCGGAACTATTTAATTTAAATTTAGGCCTAGGGTTTAATGATTAAATATCGTAGGCAGTCTCATAAGTTAATATGCTGAAGCTGTGCATCACCATCCATACCAAATAATTATTATTATTTTCTCACTAAAATAATTGAAATTGAAGATTTTTTAGAATAATACGAAAACCAGCATTTTATGTAAAGCAAAATTGAATTCGAATTGAATTGAATTGGATAATTTATTACAAATCATTGAGGTAGTCTTAGAGAAAAATATTTAAATTTTCGATAGTTTTACTCATTGAGTCTCAGGCACTGCAGTAAGGCCTCGATGCGTGCAAAGATGTTTATTTGAGATTAGTAATGTACGACATAAATAATAAGGAAATATTTATGTATATGTATTAATAAAACGTCATATTTTTTAGTTGACGCTACAGATAAATATGAGTAGAAAGCATATTTTAGCAACATTATGTCATAAAAGACTTTTCTGTGGTTTTCTAGAATAACCGCATATGTCATAAAATCAAAATGTTCAGGGGAGCCAAAAAACGTTATATTTGAAATTATGGGCTCGATATAAAGATTTTAAAGCTTTTAATTTAACAGTCCTGTAGATATGGGCAATAAATACTTTATATAAAATTTTGAGTCAAAAATCTTCAGAGGAATAGAACCTAGAGAAGGACGAAAAAAACAATATGTAAATTACACTTAAAGTGTGTGCAGATAAAACAACTTATGTCGACAAACGTCGTTTTCTTTGAAAAAGAAAACCACCAATGCAACCACCCATGTAGACATCAGTTGTTGTTGCTTGAAAAATGGATTTTTTTGTTCGTCAACAAAAAGTTAACGGGACTTAGGATGAGAATATAACAACGTATCAAGAATAATAGTCACAAAAAATAACAGAAATAAACACACAAGTTTTTATAAGTGGTTATACACTGAAAATAATCCAAAATTATTTTGCATTTTTTTTTCATTAATAACAACGTATGTCGCTATGTCAGCGATCAAACGTAGGTTAACATACGTGGTTAGTGCTGCAAAATAATTTAATAAATATTTAAGTTACGTCGTTATTTAAAGAAAAAACTCAGAAATGGCCAATATTTAAAAAAAAAATTTAACACTTGTTAAAAATTAATATATTTGGCATCATTAACTCAAAACTGACAAAAATGGACATACGCGGTTATTACAGAAAACCAGAGTTTTAGCTTATGCTCTCAATATTATTGTGTCATTGATAATTTTGATGATGCGCTTTAAATCGCAAGAATGACTATTTATAATAGTTGACTACGACTAAATCCTATGCCATAAAGAACTGTAATACATAGACCACAAGCTATTCAAAAATTATGTCCAGTCACTTTAAATAAAAAAACAATAAAAAATAGAATTTATTTTTAGTTGACATTGCAAAGAAGATTATAATGTATCAAAATGCGAATTCACTTATAATTCTACTCATTTTTAAAATTTCTTTACAAAAAAATTTACTTGAAATTTAATTGAATATAATATATGGAGTTCAGGGACTTGTTCCCTATGGGTTTAATAGTGATTCCGATGATTCGTACGAGTTACCATCGACATCAAAAGGACGCAAGAAGAGAGTTCGTATGGAAAATCCTGCTTGGTTTGGGCCCAGAAATAAAGATCGTAGAGAAAAGGGTAAAAGCTACTTGGGAAAACAAAAGGCAGGTAACAGTTGGAATTATGAAAAAAGAAAACAGCCACGTACACTGAAGGAAAGATGTAGCTGTAATAAAAATATCACCATGAAGTATGCACAGATTACAGACGGTGATAGAAAAAAAATATTTACAGAGTTTTGGAAAATGAAACTGACTGAAAAAAGGTTTACGTAAACACTTTGATTCAAATTGGTCCAACTTTAAAACCTCGAAATAGAAAATCGGACGATGAATCTAAAAGACATAGAACCTTACAGTACTATCTGAGAGTAGAAGATGCAAATATTAGAGTATGCAAAATATTTCTCTTAAACACTTTGAATATTGGTGGGCAAACTGTTATTGATTCGCTGAAAAAGCCTTTAGTTTCAACAACAAGTTCAAAGAAAACTGCTCAAAAAAAAATACTCAACAGCTGAAAGGCAATGCCTAAATTTTTTTTTTTGATTCTCTTCCCTCAATGAAGTCTCATTATTGTCGCGCTGATACCAAAAAAAAATATTTACTTTCAGAGTGGATTTCAAAAAGTAAACTTTACGACTTTTATATTAATGACTGGTGTAATCAAAAGAACATTCGACCGCTTTCTGCTTCGGTTTTTTTATCAAACATTTAATGACAAAAATACAATCTTCACAAAAAAAAGAAAGAAGAGGCCAGAAATGAAAAAAGCAAAGACCATGATGAAAAAACACATGTTTTCACAGTAGATCTTCAAGCTGCATTAATGGCTCCAAAATCACAAGTAAGCAGCTTATACTACCGAACAAAGTTGCAGGTTACAATTTGTTTTTTTTTTTAACCTTGAGAACCAAAAAGCGTACTGATTTTTATGGAATGAAGTGGAAGGTGGATTAGGTGCTGAAGAGTTTGCAACCATTTGGACTTACTTTATTGAAAAAAAAAGTTTTTTGTGGAAACGACACTCCAGAAAATACAATTTTTTATAGTGATGGTTGTACTTATCAAAACCGAAATTCTGTGATGAGTAATGCCTTGCTTAATTCAGCAATCCAACATAATATTACTATTGAACAAAAAATTCTTGAAATAGGCCACACGCAAATGGAAGCAGACAGTGTTCACTCCACCAATGAACGAGCTATGAAAAATAGAAATGTTGACGTCCCTGCTGAATATATTGGTATCTGCAAAACAGCTCGAAAAAAGCCTGAACCTTATGATGTCACATATTTGGATTATTCGTTTTTTAAAAATTTCAATAGCGTCCAATTTTATAAAAGTATTCGACATGGACGCGGTAAAGGCGATTCCAAAATAACAGATATTCATGCTATTAAATACACTCCCGAAAGAGATATAAAGGGTCCGCCAAATAACTTTTTCTTTTTGAAAATGCCATAAAAAAAAACTACTGAATATTATCTCAAATTTCTTTTTTTATTTGAAAATACAATCCTTCCGGTTAATAATGGAAAATAATTTCATTCAAATGGCTTCCTCGGCTGGCCATGCAGTAGCCTACGCGATCGGCCAAATTTTTAAGCACATTATCGATTGTGTGCAGCTGTATTTCACCAATGGCTTCACGAATATTATCTTTTAAAGCGTCAATTGTCTCTGGCAACACTTATCTTTGAGGGCACCCCACAAATAATAGTCCAACGGTGTCAAATCGCAGCTCCGAGGTGGCCAATCAGCCGCAGAGCTGAGGCTGATAATGCGATCTTCAAAAACAGGGCGCAAAACATCGAGTGTAGCTTCGGCTGTGTGGCACGTAGCGCCGTCCTGTTGAAACCAAATGTTGCCAATATCCTCCTCTTCAATCTTTGTGAACAAAAATTCGTTCAAAGTGGCCCGATAACGATCGCTATTGACTGTAACGGCCACTCCTTGCTCATTTTCGAAGAAAAATGGCCCAATTATGCCTCTGGACCAAAATCCGCACCAAACAGTGACTCGTTTTGGGTGTATCGGCTTTTCAATGTATGCGTGCGGGTTTTCTGTGCCCCAAATGCGACAATTTTGCTTGTTTACATACCCGCCAAGATCAAAATGAGTTTCATCTGAAAAGATGATTTTTTTTTTGGCAAAATCGGCATCTTCTGTAAGTCGATCGCAGGCCCACTTAGCGAAGCGAAAACGCATTGGATGGTCAGTTGGCTTCAACTCCTGAACCAATTGGACTTTGTATGGCATCATACCAAGGTCTTTATGCAAAATTCGTCTCAATGATGCCGCCGAAATGTTCAATTCTTGAGAACGACGGTGAATTGATGTTGATGGCGCTTCACGCACACTTTCTGCCACAGCATCAATATTCTCGGGTGTACGCACTGTTTTTGGCCTTTCACGCTTTGGTTTATCGATGGGGATGCCGGTTTCTTTCAGTTTTTTCACAAGATAACGAACATACGGAGCTGACGGTGCTGCTCTTCTTCCAAAATCCGTACGCAATTTTCGCACACATTCTGCAACATTACCATGATTTTCAAAGTAATGTCGCAAAATTTTCCCAGCGTTGTTCAAGCGTATACACAGCCATATTCGTTCAGCGGAAGGATAAAACTAATTATCTGTCAAATCAGACATGAGCTAAGTGTTACCATTCACGAAATAAGCACTAGTTGAAAAAAAAACGTTAGATGGCGGATCATTTATATTTTAAACTTCGATTCCCTGAAGAATGGAAAATTTTACCACAAAAAATAAATAAATAGATAAACTCTATGGAGTTTTCGAATTTGGAAAACCTTTACCAGGAAAGAAGAAAGATAAAAGCTAGAAAATACGATGACTTACAATTTTCAAAATCAAGTTTACCCAAAGATCACCATAAATTTTATGATGATTTACCTCACCTATGATTTGTTTTTTAATAACTAATTCTTTTACTTTAATAGTAGAAACGTGTATAAATTAAGTTATTTGTTTTTGTTCACAGCAACGAAATACGACTGTATTATTTTATATATTATTAATTTTCTTTTTAGTCTGTAGTATTTTTATTAAAAAAAACCCCAAAAATCAATAAAAATAAAAAAAATAAAAAAATTGAAACAAAATTATTTATTTTATTTTTGTCAACAGCAATGAAATAAGCCTGTAGTTTTTTTTTTTTTTTTGTTAAAACAATAAAAAATCACAAAAAAATCAATAAAAACAAAATATAAAAAAAAAACTTGTAAGAAAATATGCTAAGTCCACATTTAAAAAAGAAAATCATAAAAAGCAAATATATTAAGTCCCAAAAGAGCCTATAAGTAAGTCTGCAAAATCTTTATTTTGGAATTCTACGATTATTTGTATTTAAGCAAGATGAACTAGAGAAGAAAACTACATTTACTGATTTAAAAAAAGTTAACCCAAAAAAAGTTAGACAGTTTTTTGTCCCTCCTGAAAATTTAAAAAAAATGGACTTATCATATTTGCCGACGTAGCCAACGATATCTTTAAATTAAATATAAATAAACTTGAGTATGATGCGATTACAATGAAGATGAGTTGAGTGATTCAGCCTCCTGTACTCCGACCAGTTAAATATATTGTGCACCATCTGATGTTTTTTTAGTTAACTTCAACATTTAAAAACGTTAAAATGTCCTTCACTGGTAATTTTTAAACATATTGTATATTGTTTGGGATATAGTATAGGATATAGTTACACGCAGTGTCTTCTGAGTATCCCTAAAATAAGTCTTAGGTTTGATATATGTGGTTGTAGGGCACCTCTGCTCCTCTTTTCATTGTATGATAATAATTATGTTCAATGTTTTAGGCATCTTTATTTTTACAAATAATCTATTGTTCTTCTTTTTGACCATTTGGTTATCATCCTACCTTACACCGCTATGTGGTGAGGGACTAATGAGTTTATTGCTGATGTTTGTAACTACCGAATATTTGACCTAGACCCACCTTTTATTATACAGATCGACTCAGAATTACTTTCAGTATTAATTCAGCGCTGTCCGCCTGTCCGTCTGTATTTCAAGTATATAATATATAAATAAATAAAAAAAAAAATAAATTGAAATTGTTGAAAATCGGTGTCTGTTTGCCCCTACAAATAACCCCTATTAGATCGTCTTAAATTGCCCTAAGGTCCAGATTATCTTATATTTATCGATGAAATTTTCTGCATGTGTGCATGTTGTACCCACCAATTGGTGTTCCAAAAATAAACTCTGTATAACTACTTTCGGCATATTCCTCATATAAAAATACTTCCCGATCTACACTTAAATCCACTAAAAAAAAATATTGGTCAAGTTCGGTCCATTTTTGACCTAGTCCCCAGTTGTGAAATTTTTCTAATCTACACGTCACAAATTAATTACAATTGCACTAAAATTTGATTTATGCTTATCTACTAGATCCTGTTATTACCTCAATTAAGTTGGATCTAGACCGACATAAGCACCGATCTGCAATGTTACTTACCATCGAATATCGTTCTTAAATACTTTCGTTACGAAGTATTTTCTGTCAAATTGTCTTGCATCTACAATAACAGAGTACAACAATTTTCAAAAAACATAAATTTTGAAGGGTTTCGTTATGGTTTCGACAGGATAATTTTTTCCTTTGGGACCTATCCCCTCCTTAGGGTGGCTCCCTTAAACATTATGTGATTTTTGTATAACTTTATAGAAAACCCATTTTTTTAATTATAGTTTAATAGAACATGTTTTTTTAGATTTCTAGCGTCACGCTCCAAAATATATTTTTTTGTGTTACAGGTATTTTAATTGAGCCAAATATCCAAAATTTAAGGAAGGGATAGTGACAGAAAAGTAAGTAGAAACATAAAATATAACAGAAATATAATAGAAATACAAAAAAGCATGTTCTATTTAAAGAAACTAAGAAAAAATATTTTTTAAATAAAGTTATACAAAAAAAATATAAAATTTGTAATTATACAGAATGTTTCTCTCTAAAAAGTAATAGCGGTCGGTCATATATATTAACCCTCTCCGACCTTCCCTATTGATTTTGTCAATCAATAATAGGGGTTAGGACTTTATATTTTCAATAACTTAGTTTTTTTTATTATAGTGTGAATAATTTTGTTTTTGTTCCCATTAAAACTTGTATTAATTTAATTTTTGATTAATTTTTATTTTTGATTATTTTTCAGTACCTTAAAAATTGGTAAATATTAGGTGTAACCAACATATAAATGGCCCACGATGTATTCTTTAGGAATATATAGCTTCGTAAATGCGTGTGAATACTTTTGTCCGACAGTGTATATGATTTATAACACATGATTTGATTTATGACGACTGTCCGTTTCTGATGTTGTTATTAATAATAAAATTTATTTAGGTTCTATTAGTACTCGTATTAAATTAATGAAATAATTGAAAAATACAAATAAAGCATGCACTAAATAACTGTAATCTAAAATCTTGATATGATTTTAGTTACTTTATTGATAATTTGTTATTAAAACTGCTCCAACAACTTAAAGAAAATAATTATTTATTAGAACTTTATTAATATTTAATAATGAATAAATTGAATATGAAATGGTTTTAATTATTTAATTATGGCAAAGCAAAAACATATTTACTATTATAATTTTATATTATTAATTGTTAATTTAAAATTCCATCAAAGGCGTATTAAGCGAGAGTTGATGCAATATTGTTTAATTATGTAAATTTATAAATCTGCTTGTACGTTTGTACGATTAATTCAATTGACAATTTTAATTAAGTTAGATTTTAAACAAAACTATAAAATGGAAAATTATAATAGTTATATACTTAGTACCTTGTTATTAATAGTCGTAATTTGGATAAAATTATAATATATAATAATATATATAATATTATAATAGTAGATTAAAACATATATATAGATACAAATTTTCCAACACATTGACCTATTAACCAACAGGATTGAATAATTGAAAACACTACTAGTACAGCGGCAATTATCATTTACTGATTGGTAGTGTGTTATACGCTACTATATCTGTGTATATTTGTGTACTTAGTTGGAAAGGAACAACAAAAGATACTCGTATACGAGTAGATTGTTGTGTCTAAATTATGGTTGTGTTTAAAATAATGAATGATATTTTTGCGGTTGACTTCAATGTTAAAAGAAAACATACATAAATAATTTAATTGATATTGAACATGAGGAATGTTCTTGTTGTCAAAATTTTTTAATTTCATTATTTGTTTAAAAAAATGTTTGTTTATTTGTTTGTTTGTATTTTTATCATATGGATGAATCTCTAAGACTCAAGACTGTGGTTTTCTAGAGTAACCGCGTATGTCATAAAATCAAAATGTTTAGGGGAGCCAAAAAACGTTATATTTGAAATTATGGGCTCGATATAAAGATTTTAGAGCTTTTTATTTAACAGTCCTGTAGATATGGGCAATAAATATTTTATATAAAATTTTGAGTCAAAAATCTTCAGAGGAATGGATCCTGGAGAAGGACGAAAAAACAATATGTAAATTACACTTAAAGTGTGTGCAGATGAAATAACTTATGTCGACAAACGTCGTTTTCTTTGAAAAAGAAAACCACCAATGCAACCACCCATGTAGACATAATTTGTTGTTGCTTGAAAATGGATTTTTTTGTTCGTCAACAAAAAGTTAACGGGACTTAGGATGAGAATATAACAACGTATCAAGAATAATAGTGACAAAAAATAATAGAAATAAACACAAAAGTTTTTACAAGTGGTTATAAACTGAAAACTAATCCAAAATTATTATTTTTCATTTTTTTTTTCATTAACAACAACGTATGTCGCTATGTGTTGTTTTCTGAGAAAAGAATTTGTCAGCGATCAAACGTAGGTTGACATACGTCATTAGTGCTGCAAATTAATTTAATAAACATTTAAGTTACGTCGTTATTTAAAGAATAAAACTCAGAAATGGTCAATATTTTTTTTTTTTTTTAAATTGAACACATGTAAAGAGCGTTAAAAATTAATATAATTGGCATCGTTAAGTCAAAACTGAGAAAAAATGGAGATACGCGGTTATTCCAAAAAACCACAGAAGAGTCAATATTTATATTTTTTACAAAATTAAAAATGTTTTACTTATATTATTACACTATATCATTATATCATTAAGTGTATCTATATATGTATATATATATATGTACATATATGTACATATACATATGTATATATTTAGTTTAAAGATGTTCAAAGCCATGTTACAATTTACAATCAAAATTAATAATTAACGAAAACATTCAATTATGAATTGTTAGTAAACATTATCAGTTGCCAAAGATTCTTTTAGAAAATATCCAACATATAGTTACAAACAGTTAGATAAATATGTTCATCTAACATTGTTTTTGATCAGTTTGTTGTACTTTTTTTTGTTTGAATTCTTGTTTTGTAATGCGACATTCTTTAATTAATATTTTTATGTTTTCGCTACCTTTTGATGATTTTAGAACACAAATTCGTTATTTTGTTTTTTTATTTTTATTTATTTTTATTAGTTTTCCATTTATCTATTGCGTGTTCCAATCAAAAACTAATTAAGAATGTATTTAATTAAAACAGTCTCGAAAAAAGGTCGATAAATCAAAAAAATATCTGACAAACTATTTCGAAATCTGATTTTGGCAATATTAAATTTTATTTCTCATGATAATGTTCTATCGATGATGGAGAATAAATTCAAATATTATTGATAATATTGATTTTTACGAATTAATTATGATTTTAAAGAAAATTATGTTAATCATGACTAACTACAATCTGTTGATATGATTTTTTAAGCGAAGCGATTATTTTCTTGATTCTTACCTTGGACTGTTTTGTTACTTTTAAGAAATGTTTAGAGCTGTGTTATTGATTTATGATTAGAAACTTTGGTATCCGTATATATTGTTTACCATAAATTGTGAGAATTTAAGGTATAACACCGAGAAAACAAGTAAGACAGTTATAGTCTATAAAAATTACAAAGTCAAAAAATTTACCGAGTATGACCGCAAACAGAATTTGTGAACCAAGTTCAAATTTAATTTAGGTAAAATCTATACTTGCTTTTTTACTTTTGATACATTTAAGTAAATATCTGGAAAAAGATTTATGTGGGGCTATGGTTAAAAATGGACATAGCAGTTAGTTTTGCGACTGTTAATTTATGGGTGTTTTAAAATATATGTATATAAACCAAATTTCAAGATATGTGTAATAATGTTAATTCAAGTGTAGTTTTAAATATAGCCACAGCGATGATTTATGTAGGGGGCTAGATCTAAACATGGACCAAAGGTCACCAATTTCAATAGCGGCCCCATAAAGTTTATGGACCCTTAAAGTTTACATAATATATATCATGATATATTTATATGTTTAACCTCTGGTTTGATTACAAAATTTACGTGGTCATGGACACAGAAAGAAATTCTCAGTTTTTGGTCAAGTAGTTTTGCTATTTACAAACATCAACACAAACTGATTCTATCTTGACCGCAGAGTGTAATATGACATAAGCAATAAAAAGGATTATCTGAACACACGTTTTTTTTCCTTAATTTATTCGCAAGCTTTATTTTATTTTTTTTTTTAATAAAGTTGTCTTTGAAAAATAAGATATTCAACAAAAACCAACTTGATTCTATAAAAAGTTGGGTAAAGAATCAAACTGTTTGCAATAATATTAAAAACTATAAAGAGAATTTGACCATAGACAGGAAACCTGGTTCAGAGTGAAAGAAAGTTACACATAATGTTTGTAAGTAGAGGTACAATGGGCTTTTGTAAAAAAGGAGCGAAGAGCACAAAAAGGTGGTCTAAAAAATGAAAGATTTTAAACGGAGATGGACTATCTGTTCCAAAGGTGACAGAAGCCAGTGTAGAAGGATTTCCGTAAAAAGTCCATAAGATCTTAAGCTTTAATATAATTTCAATTAAATAAAAAATCTCTAGGTCCAATATTTTCCTTATTATTATATTTTATATATGTTAAGATTTTTTCGGTCTCACTCCTTATATATTTAATATTACTTGGCTGAATATAGTTCCGGTAATGCGGCATGTCCTAACGGAACCGAACTCTGGTGACCGGAGATGCCAGAATTGATATGATGCAAAAATATTGTGTATAATGAAATTTTTTAACTTAAATGATAATTAAGATTTTGTTAATTTATTTATATGAAGTAATTTTAAAAATATTTCAAAGTTATGAATTTTTCAGACATTTTTTTATCGTTTCGTTTTATAGAATGAGGCCCTCAATTATTTTAATTTTTTAACTAGGTAATAGTTGTTTTAATTAATTGATCATCTTCATATTTATTTTAATACAAATTCGTTGAAGAAATAAAGGTTTTGTTCCTTAAAATATACAGGCATATTCTGTATTTCATGTTGCGTAAAAGTTAAAATATTATACGCAATTTAGGATGAACACGCCTCAACTTCTAGAACCGCACGAAGTCCAAGTGAAGAGATCACTCCAAAAATAGAAAAACTCAACGTTAACAAAACTGAAAATAAACAAAGATTAAGTGGGGCTGCTAGAAAAAGCAGGACTCGACAAAGATCAAGCCCGAGTCTAAGCCCTTGATACTTTAGAAAAGAAAAAATTCAGATCGCAAGAGACTGATATCCTCAGAGAGGACAAGCCCTGAAACGACACTAAAAAGCGCCAGATGGAAGAACCGACGAAGGACAAACCCATGGTTAAATCCACTCAAAAGCAAAAAGTTCAGAACAAAGCTTTCTTTAAAGATTTGCTTACTGGACATAAAATTCCTATATTAGCAAAGGACTTCCTCAACACTGTCCTCACAACAAATCAAATGGATGAAATCCACAATCCCATCATAGGCAAAGTGCTAGAAGAGAATGAGATAAAACCTCAATACACTACAAAAATGATGCCACAATTTAGTGGATCAAAAAAGCTGATTCCAGGCCTCAAATCATGGACAACAGAAGATCTGTGGGCAACGGAGGAAACGAAAGATCTTATGTGATATGTGGGCTTAACATTAAGAAATATAAGTTAATCTATGATCTTAACTCGGAGAGGTCGAGGGCGGCCATAGTATTAGACGAAAACCTTAATTCTCTTTTAATTTCAGAATTCACGGATGGTGACATGGTGAACATCTTAATAGAGGTAAAACAAATGGGAGTACGCACGGAGGTAGTATTATCCTCTGCCTACTTCCCGGGAGAACAGCCATTATTATGGTAAATTTTGGTGCTTAACCTCTTTGTAAAACTAAATGATAATGGTTTTACCACTGTGGGTTATATAGATGACATCACAGTGTTTGTAGGTGGAACACATGTCCAAAAAATTTGGGAACAAATGCAAGAAGCACTAAGGCTTATATTGGAACGCGGAATTTCAACTCAATGAGGAGGTAAAATATCTCGGTATCATATATGATAGAACATTCAACTGGAACCCTCTGTTAGATTCGATAACAAATAAGGTTATAAAGCCAATATGGGCTAGCAAATAACTCTTGGGCAGATCGTTGGGTCTAAACCCTATAATGTCATTGTAGATATACAGACAAACCAGAATGGAGCCCGCTTAAAATTATCCAAAAAACCGAGATTAGCATGTTTGAACATCACAGGAGCAATGAGAACCACTCCAACGGCAGCTATGGATGTTACTCTAAATCATTCCGCAGCACTTATAAATCCAAGGAAAGCTTTTAAACAAGCTATTGACCACCACAGACTATACAAGTAGTACACCTGAAGATCCTTGACAATGCCAAAAGTTTCAACGATATGACTTTATGTAGTGATCAGATAGGTCCTGTATTAGAACTTGAAAAGGACCATACTGTTTATATCCCGAGCAGATTCGATTGGGAATCTAATCTTACTTGGCTGCATGAAGACGCCCAGAAGTGGTACACTACGAAACCAAAACAACAGAAGGAGTTGGAGCGGAGGTTTACGGATCAAGATTCAAACTCCATATCTCCCTATGTAATGAATCCATAATATTTACAGCGGAATTATAACAAGGACAAAGATAAATCTTATGTCAGATAGCCAAGCTGTTCTAAAAGCACAGCACGTGCTCGAAAGCCATAGGGCCCTAAATAAATCAGCTGAACTTAATAAGGTGATGCTTATATGAGTACCAGGTCACAAAGGGTAGCGGAATGACCATTCATTGCTCGAAACCCTCAATTCGGATTCACCAGCAAAGACATAACCGAGAACATAGACAAATGGATTAAAGATAAATCATTGGAGTATTGGAATGGAGTGGACAAATATTACTTCAACGCTCAAAAAAATTGTTGCATAAAAGCGAAAAATGAGCAGAGACGCCCTAATATTGAACAGATCAAATCTAAGACTTCTATGTGGAGCACTCACAGGGCACTATGCGTGCAATTACATCCTATACAAAATGCATTTGGCAGAAGATAAAACATGCAGATACTGGAGGACAATGAAACCATAGAACATATACTGGCAAAATGTCCAGCGTTTGCCTATATAAGGTACAAACTTTTTAGCGAATCTTAAATTAGGGAGGAGACATACAAAACATTGGCGGTGAAGGATATCATCAAGTTCCTAAATGCTGTAATGGACTAATGAAACAGGAGAGAAAACAAAACTGAAAGAGGGTGCACAACAGATCTACTTAGACATCGTAAATCGTGTAATTAGGTTATAAAACCAGATTAAAATTTTCATGTCGATTTTATGCTTTTTTTTTTATATATATCTCGGAATTTCAGTTATATTTTCAATATAAGAAAACATAATTATATATGTGAACAATGAAGACATCTAATAGAAGAAAATTTTACTGGTTACTGGATTTGTATAAAACAGTAAAGTTTTTATTTCAATTGCAATTTAAAATCACGGTGAAATATATAACATGGCCGATAAAGTTGAAAACATTTTATTGATCGAATCACATGAAATTTAGCACAGCGAAAGTACTTCTTTCGCTTTTGTAAAATTATTAATTTGACACATACGAGTATTACTATTATTATTATAAAAACATATTATTTGTAACGCACCATCTTCTAAACTACTGAAGAAACTAGCATATTCGTATTCGCGAGAATCTTACGGAAGGCTTGGTTGTGCTACTTGCTGGAGATTTTCGGCAAATATGCTTGCTTTAAAATTGCAATCCTTTGGAAGCAAGTTTCTAAATTGATTGATATTGACAGCAATATTCCAGTATAACTCTTAAATGAGTGAAAAGTTCTTGAAAAATATCAATGAAGAAATAGCATTAATACCAGGATCCTAATTTTCGCAGTCGTGATCGAAATATTTCCGTATCGAAATTTATTTCGATAGTGAAAATATTTCTAATTTCCTTATTCGTTACGAAACTAAACAATTTATTGTTTCAGTATTGTAAAAGACGGAAATAAATATGTTTTACAACACTGCATAAATGTAACAGATTAAACAGAAAATGAAAACAAAAAGAAACATATATTTATTATAAAGTTGAAAAGAAGTGACGTTAAAACGAAGTGAAATATTAGCAATGCGATTTAATTTGGTTTTTTTTATTTATCTATCATTTTCCGATTCGTTCGTAAAGGAGAGATTCTTATCTCGGATGGTGATGGCAACTTGTATACAGCTCCAAATACATTCAGCCACATCTCGAAGCCAAACAACAAAACGACATGCATAAATATGTTATTATTAAGCTCTTTACTGTGTTCCACCAGAGATCTAATGGTTGACTTTTATGATGCTTAATTTTATGTGGTCACAAAATTTGGTGCGGTAGTTAATTGTGTTTATAAGCAAAATATAACGGCCACAAAAAAATGACGAGTATAATCTTCATTGACTCTGATAACAAATTTAAAAATTTTATTATTTATTTTTGACCTAAAGTTACTAAAATTAATTTTTTCTTCAAATATATTATATATTTTCAACTTATTTTCGCATGCTATTTTGCTAACGAGTAAAATTTCGCAAGGTTGCATTCGAATAATCACTCGTTATCGAATCCCAAAATCAGAAATTTTACCACATATTTTTCGTTATCGCATAAGAAAATCCCAAAAGTACAAAAATTCGCACGTTCGAATAAAAACACGTTCGCTTACGACTGCGAAAATTAGACTTCATCATTTTGCAATTTGGTATCCTCTTAAGAACTTCTACCCAAAGTCTATACTGCAATTAATCAAAATATGTGCAAAGTAACCCAGTTATGCAAAAGAGTACTCTAAACACAAAAAATAGTATCATGGATCATCTAAACTATCAAAATTGTGTGTCACGTTTCTGGCTACTCCACAGTATACAAGTTCAATGTACTACATAATCCTCCTCCAGAGCTTCTCAATTCCATCAACTTGTCACCAGTTCCACCCCACAAATTATAACTAAGGTTTGTGTTCCAATTATCTTTACGCGGAATCTCAATGCACCACAACTTTGTAATGGAACAAGATATGGCCACCACATCTCAGCCCTTACCTCATCGGTAAAACTATATGAGTATATTAGGGATACATCTTATATCAACAGATTTTCCATTTCAATTCAAGAATCCGCAATTCCCAGTTTATTTATCATTTGGCATTACAGTGATTAACTCCCACGGACAATCATTTAAAATCGCTAGGACACATTTGGAGCAACCTCATTTTTTGCATGGCCAAGTATATGTCGCATGCTCACAAGTTTCTGGTGATTAGCGTTTGCATATCTTCACTTTAGCGGAAACATTGCGCAAGTACCTCTGTCAAATAAATATATGTGCATGTAATATGTGTGTTGATTTATTGATAAGAAAAGTAATATTTTTGCTTTCATATTTTTTTAATAATCTAACCCATAAAAACAAAGTTTTTAATAAAACTCTTTCTTTCCTTATGCATATGAATTTTGAATCTCTCCGTGACTGTGCGTGAGTTTGCGTGTCTATTTTAAAATCAATCTTTGATCACAACAAGTCTATGGACCAAGTTTCAGATTGATTGGATGAGGGGAAATGGGGTTTAATTCACTCCGTGACTGTGCGTGACTATGTCAAAGTTAATCTTTTTTATAGAAAGTCTATCGACCAAGTTTCAGATCGATCGGATAAGAGGAAATGGTTTTTAAATCACTCCGTTACTGTGCGTGACTATGTGTGACTGTGCGTGACTACCCGAAACTTAATCTGTAGTCACAAGAAGACTATGGGCCAAGTTTCAGATCAATTGGATAAGGGGGAATGGGGTTGCCCCACGACAGACAGACAGATAGTATGAGTTAAAAAAGGAGTATAAAACAAATATTTATTACTAGTTGATTGTGTGGCGCCTAGGCGCCCGTTTAAAAATTATGAATAAAACAGTTTAAATTTAAATACACGACAAATTTATAATAAATTATATTTCTTTTAATATAGTAGTAAATTGAAAATTATATTGTTACATATGTACATGTGAAAAAAGATTGTGTCTGTAGAAATTGTACACATAAGTATCAAAACAGATAAGAAATATTTGGCAAAAAAGTTTTCCAATTTAGAATCTCTTGAAAAGCTATATTTCGTGTGAAATATCGTTGGTCATTTAATAGTTTTCCTTGCTGTGCGTTCGATTGAATACGTATCTTAACTTGGCTTGCAACTTTTGATCGTGACAAAGCCACATACAGTTGGCCGTGTGAAAATACCGCGATCTCCAAATTAATGCCAACGTAATCAAATGACTGGCCTTGAGCCTTGTTTATGGTAATTGCGTATGCAGGAATTACTGGAAACTGGCGGCGTTTTAATATGAAAGTCAGGGATCAGCGTAAATATATTTAAGATATTACCCGGCCTTCATACGTTAAATATTTTGCTTTCAGGTTTTAATGCACTCACACTTTTTTACTAAACAATCATACGTTTTAATTCTCTCTTTCAATTTTTCAGTGGGACAGTTGCTTAACAACTTTTTGACTATTGGATGTGTGATCATTTTGACTTGAACATGGGAAGGCCGGCTAAAGTGAGGAGATTGGAGATTCCCAAAATTATTAAAATTTAATACAATGGAGTTCGCTTATAACGAACCCTGGTTGTAATAAATTTTTGTTTATAGCGAAGAATTTCTTCGGTCCCAAGAGTTTTAATCACATTTTTCATACAAATTGCTTCTCTTATAGCGAACAGTGGTTATATCAAACTTTTGACTTTAACAAACAAATTTTTTTTTCCATTTCAGAATTTTCGTATATTTTATATATTAAAAAAAAATTAATTTCAATTTAATTTTATTTTCATTTTATTTTAATACAAAACAAAAACATCGATTTTCAAATGAAGTTTTGTCAGAGGTCCTTTTATGTACATTTTCGTAAAAGTTTGCCAGTAGCCAACCTTTGCTTTGTACTTTCTGCTTCTATACATAAGGAGTTTTTCATATTATATGATTTTAAAAAAATATTTTATTTGATAGAAACTCGGTAATTTTAGTCTAATTAAGACAAACAATTAATATGTATCTTTTTAGTAATTTAATTTATGTTTTATAACTTTATAAAATGCCCCAAAATAAATGAACTTATTCAACTAAAAAAACTTTTTAAACCTTTCGGACAAATCAAAAAAATACTACGGTTATAACGAACTTAGTCTATAAGGAACTAATTTGGCCGGTCCCGCCGAGTTCGCTATAACCTAACACCATTTTATTGTAGAAAAGTAGAATAGCATAGAAAAAAAAACGTTTTAGAGCAAGGTTCCTAAAGGTTTCTTAAGGGGGGGTAAGGATTTAAATGTTTAAAAAAGTCGAATTTTCATAATTCTTTTTTGAAGATATGAATAATGTTGGATTATTTATTTCATATATACGTTATAGCATAAAATTTGAAGAATCTTTGAAAAAAATTTCAATTCAAAATTTTAATAAATAAGTCTGTGACAGCAAATCTCCGGAGGCGTTGTTGTTTTGTGGTGAACATCATAACTCGTTACCGGATCATGTGAAATAAAAAAATCGGAACGCGTTTCAAAGGTGCCATGTTTCCTGTGGTAGTCACGAAGAGTTTTTAAAAATTTTTTTTTTTTTTTTTTTTTTGGCGGCATTTTGAAGTGAAAAACGATTTTTGCTATACAATTTCGGGAATTTGTTGTTAAAGAATGGGAAAGAAAATGGAATTAAAAAAACCCTTCGTGGTTACTTGATGATTTATATGTCGATATAGTGTCTAAAATTACAAAAGAATCGGTCAAGTAGATTTTAAGTTATGATGTTGACGGACTTCGAATTTATATACCATGATTCGAATTTATATACCTATGAGGCCGGTCGCTGAAAACGCTGTATCTTCTTAAGTCTTTATTTATTAAAAATTTTAAAATTTTGACACAACACTCTCGATATATTGTGCATTCAGAAAGAGAAACGCAAAAAAGGTTTTAAAACCTGCCACCCCTTAAGGAAGTGCAAACACCAATACACCTACAAAAAAGAGAAAAAATATTTCATATGTCATCATAGAAGCGAACATTTTTTCCAGTTACCTATAAATCAAAAAAAAAAAAAAAAATAAGGGCATATTAGTTTAACTTAAAAAACAAAATTATTATTCCAAATCGCCTTTAATTCTTCTACGATAATTTCAATAAATTATTTAAATTAATATCTTATATATACCTATTTACGAAATTTATGTTTGTCTAAATTTTTTGAAATCAAATTATGCAAAAATTAATATTTGAAAAAAAATTATTTTCCCTCCTCTCTTCTGAAATTACAATGTAATTTAATTAAGCAAAGTCAGAATAATTTAAATTTTAAACTTAATATTGCACTATTTTTTCAAGTGCTTTTCAATACAGAGCTTTAAACGAAATCATTCGTTGGACAACAACAAAATCCACATTGAAGATCTCTTTTTTCTCAAATATTTATCAAAAAAAGCATGCTCTTTGGTAAGTGCTGGCTATCAGAGAACCTGAGCGAAAGCACTCCTAACAATTCAAAACAATTTTGAGATGAAAAACAAAACAGACAAACGGAAAAGTTTAGTTTAATAAAGGAGGTATGTATGCATATCTGACGACGTTAAATGAGAAAAATAAAAATGTTTAAATTTTATTCATTACTTTTTTTGCAGAATTTTTTTATTGACCATCACAGGGAATTTAAAGAAGAATTTGAATAGATATTAGTTTTTTGATGCATTTTTTGGGTTCATCTTATTCCATATGTAACACGAAATCTGCATATGTAGTGCTATTGTCGTTAGCAGTGCTGCTAATTTTGACAACTTATTTTAATTTTGACGATTTTTCAATTTGTTAAAATGATTTGTTAAATTTGTTAAAATGATGATTGAAGATTTTAAATTTTCAGTAGTATAAAAATTGGGATTTAAAGGGTTAACAATTAATGGGTTGTAAAGCGAAAATTGATAGTTTTATTTCAGTGTAAATGTAAATTACAAAATATGTATAGATTTAATTCTGGGTCAAGTCGTTTCAAAACGGAAATACCTTGAATAGCATCTTTAGCACCTATATTGAATATTTCAGCTATAGATACATGTCAATAAAATTATTTAGTTGATTGCTGTGTTAAATTTTTTTCGTTGAAATTTCACCACTAATACATTTTTATATATAGAAATAACCAATGCTGTAATAATATTCGTAATATGAATGATATAAATAAATTTTATTGCTTCCTTTTGTAATATTTTTTCGAGTTTTATAAGCGGTAAAATTTTCTTGTCAATTTCTAGTTTTAAAAATGACAATTTTGGCGATTTAGTTTTCAAAATTGTAGATTTTCGGAAGATTTTATTAGCAGCACTGGTCGGTAATAAAGAAGAGAGAAAACTGTGTGTGGGTTTGTATAAAATGAGAAAGATTAAATTTTGCTTGTGTATTTCCCATAGCTTTGTAGGGAGTGCTATATGTGTGTATTATTTCAGCGTTTCAGAATCAGTCAGTCAGTCAGTGAGTCAGGGATCAGCGTAAATATATATAAGATTTTTGATTTGAATGGTTTGTGAATTTAAAGGTTAATTATATTGTGAAACATTCCGATAATTTTTGTACAGTGTAATTAAAAAGATATTGCGTTGCCCTTGTGTATAAAGTGCCAATATCAATTCTGTCCCCTTTCTGTCAATATTGCTAGTTTAAGATTTTTAAGCGTGATGTATTGCTTTGGCTTTGAAAAGATCTTGACAAAAAAGGATACCCCACAGGTGTTCAATTGAATTTAGGTCGGACTTATGGCTCGCCATAATGCCGGTTGGTGTGCGCACAAAAAAGTTTTTGTCAATCAATCGACATGGATCGGAGCGTTATCTTGTTGGATTATCCCATATAATTGAACAGAAAGGTGTAAAAAATGAAGCCCATACCATAAGAGATCCACCACCCTGGCTTGTAGCACGTTTAAAGAGGAGGTCTAAGATATTCGTGGGCCATCCAACTTAACCTTTGTCCCTCACTTAATATGACGGTTTCAAATTCTTTTGAAGTGTGGTTCGACAGTTTTATTTTCATAGCTAACACTTGAGAGGTTACTCGCTGTCTCATAACATATATGTTTAGTTGCGCCTACCTATCGTCTGCAGCTGATGTTATCATTTGTTACTAAATGTCGAATGTGCCACTCTGGTATATAGTTGAGATGCGTCCACTCCATTAATTACTTCCGAAGTTTTCGGGGTCCTTAAGAAAGTTTGAGACAGTGTTGCTGTGCCGATATATCAGAGGTGCAATTTCGTCAATACCCTTGCCAACAAGAAGCATTCTATCAATTTTTCCACACTCTTCATCCAAAAGTTCAGTTCCACGTGGCCTTTTCAACTGAAAACAAAACTATGAATGAAATTTTTCTTTAAATATGTATCAAAAAGCTTTAATTACCCACTTCCAGAAATATTTTGTATATTGAAAACAAACTAAAGATGTTGTTCACTTTTAAGCATCAGAAACGCGACTGTTAGTTAATCACTGCACATACATATATAATTAAATAATTACATAATTATTTTCTATTTTATTAAAAACTAAAAGCATTCATCTCAGATAACGGGGCCACAAATGAAGTCAAAAGAAAAAATGTATTTATTATTTCCTATATAAATAAAAATCTTATTTTCGATCTTTATCATTTTAATGATTCAGTTAGAAATTAATCAAACTTAAACTTAAAACAAGTAAGAAAATTTTAGTCGGTCTAGACCGACCATATGATACCCTATACCATGGTTTAGAGACCCTATCTTTGGGTCCAACTAATTCGATATAGAAAATAAACATAAACCGAATTTGAGTGGCATTTTTATTAAGTTTTTTGCTGCAAATATGAAAAAGTTCATATCGGGTGCTATATTTATATGGGGCCTATGTCGAAAAATGGACCGATCTTGACCATATTTGGTAAAGTCACTTATATTTTGAGAAAATATATAAAAACCAAATTTGCGAAAAATCTGTGCAATATTTTTGTTTTTTTTATAGATTTAAGTGAAAATCAGGAAGCAGCTTATATGGGACCTATGACTAAGAATTGTCCTATAGCGATTTGTTTTGGACTACTGATTAATGGATATAATAAACACATACAAACCCAATTTGACTGAGATCTATATAATAATTTGGATCTTATGGCACTTCATGTCGGTTACATAGGGGTCATTTGTATAGGGGCTAGGTCTGAACATGGACCGAATTCCACCAATTTCAATAGCGTTCATGCTATGGCCGACGAAAGCTTATATACCAAATTTCATCAAAATATATTCATATTTGCGACCTGTAGTTTGATTAAAAGTTTTACATGGACACACAGACGGACGGACGGACGGACATTGCTAAATCAACTCAGAAAGTGATTATGAGTCGATCGGTATAATAAAAGATGGGTCTAGGTCAAATATTTTTGATAGTTACAAACAGCAGCACAAAGTCATTATACCCAAACCATATAGTATAGGGTATAATAAAGCAAAAAATATTGAGACATTTCTTTCAAAAATTGGTTGCTGATGAGGGTTGAAAACTCGACCTGAAACAGTTGTATAAACTATCTCGAAAAATATAAATATATTTTTGAAACAAATGTGTCAATGTTTTTTGTTTTATTTAAAGTAAAAGCATTTGATCTTCAGTTTTATTAACTCAATCAGAAAAAATAAATTTCATTATTAATGGAGACTAAATATAACCAAAAGAAATTGGTGAAGTTAAAAATAAACTATCCTTAGTTTTTAGATACAAACAAATAGTTTCTAATATTTTTGCATATATAATTATTTGTCTAAGGTAGTTCATATAACCTATCACCGAGCTGATTTCAATTGAAATAACACATATAAAAATATATCTTTATTTCAATTATTTAAAAATTTTTTCAAATAAAATATTTACTATTTGGTAAACAGTTAGAATGTATATAAAAACAAAAATTGGTTACAAATATTTTCATGATTGACGGACCATTTATATAAAAGTGTGATCTATTTGAACATATCTCCAGCCAACAAACATATTACAACTCATTGAAATTCGTTTTATGCTTCTTTTATATATCCATTTATATCCAGTATTATTCTCAGTTTGACATTTTTGAACAAGAAATACTTTTCCGAAACTCATAGCATAGGCTGCCGCATAATACACCTAGACCACAATGTGTTTAGGGTATAGTGTGCTGATGTTTGTAACTACCAAAAATATTTGACCTAGAACCACCTCTTATTATTCTAAAAATCACTTCAGAATCACTTTCTGAGTTTATTTAACGATGTTCATCTGTCCGTCCGTCTCTTTTTAACTGTGTGTCCATGTAAACCCTGTAACCAAATTGCAGGTCGCTAATATGAATGTGTTTTGATAAACTTTGAAATATACATATATAATTTTATCGGCCATAGGACGAAATTGGTGAAAATCGGTCTCAAAAATTGAAAAAATATTTGGTTGCTGATTGTCTTTTCTACATTTGAGCTAAATGTAATGAGTGAGTTTTTATTGGTTCCGGAGATATATGTCGCTTATAATTTTTGAATAAGTTGCATTTTTTTTAAATTAATTAAAAACAAAAAATATCGGGATAGCAAATATATACAGATATTCTGTTATATTTATTCTATGAATTATTTTAAAAATGTTTGCAATTTATATTAGCAGTGAAACAATACTTGCTTAAAAACAGCAAAGGCAAATAGAATAAAGTTTGCAATTACATGCGCCAGTTTGCATTTGAAAACAAATTATTTATTTACTAACACTAACACCATTTGTAGTTTAAACTTATGTGCAACTTCTTTAAAAATGGTTTTAATAACCCAAATTATAACTTGATATTATAACTTGATTCATCTTCGGATGACGATACAGAAGGTGATATGAGCCTGGATATTATGACAGCATATGCGCATATTGAAAATTAGAGACCCCCAAAAGAGGATGTGGATATAAATTTACTGAATTACTGGCATGAACAACAAGCCTTTTCTAAAATAATTAGCATATACTATACACGCTGTCCCAGCCATAAGTGATGGTATTTTCTGCTCTGCGACTTATTTCGGATGACCAAAAATCATCCGAAGTTTAACTTAAATTCATTTAATTAAAAATATATATAAAACAAAAAATATTAAGAAGTATTTTACTTGTATACAGAATTTATTTTATAATTTAATTTTTTATTTCATATTGCATAATCAAGAGTTATTAAAGGAAAATTTAGATATAAAATTTGTTTCATTCAGTTAAAATTATGAATGAAAAAACATTCAATTTTTATATTATACCAAATAAAAATATTTCTTAAATAACAACACTTTCTTTTTCTTTCTTATCAATAAGTATAGATGAATAAACTATTTATTAAAATGTAATAATTCTGTATAAGAAATATTTTTTTTGTTGCCTGTAACTGTTACAAAACAAGAAAAAAAATATTAATTGGAATCAAATAGTTATGGCTAAGAAAAAAAAAATTAAAGTTGAACTGTAACTGTAATAATTATTCTTTAAGATATATCTCATAAAACTTATAACTCTTATATCCTTGATAGCTACGAGTACAATTTAAGTAAATAAAACAAGGTTCTATATGTATAAGTGCTACACGTGATATGTATATACATACATAGATATTATACATATAGAAATAGAATTTTATTTTTTAATGTTTTGGGTACCACGTACAAAAATGCAACATTACATTAAACAATGTCTTATATTTGTACCAAAAAGTAAAAAAAAACCAATAAATAAATGAGCCCTTGATTTTGAAAGTGGTATAAGTCAAAAATTTTACAAATCAAGTTTTTCAGCTATTTCATATCAAATCCTAAAAAAATAACATAATCTAAAGTAATTCGCAGTATGTCGTGAAAATTAACTCGATAAGTTGAGTTTATTTTTTGGTTGGTAAACAAAATACAATCACTGTTTTTTTTTTTTTTTTTTTTTGATAGTGGTATAAGTGAGTCTATTTAGAAAGTTTGGCAAAATAATTAGTAATTTTGTCATGTCTTCAGATAGCGGTTCAGGTATGATCAAGTAATCCTCTTAATGTAAAAACACACTATTTATGGTAAATTCTACATTATACGGCGAAGAAGTATAAGTAATGCTCTTAAGAAATGGAAACGAATAAGACTAATATCGTCTACCGATGAAACAGTTCATACTTTAAAAGTAAATTCGGAACAAATGGAAGAATCAACGCAATTATGCAGAAAATATAAGAGAAATAGTGGAGAAGAATATGAAACAAAAGAGTCTAAGCATGTGAGTGGTAAAGTTTTCGAAAATAAAGATTGCCTTTGTTCCAAAAAATGTAAAACTGGTTTCGGATATGAAGACAGGAAAAGTAATTTTGATTCTTTTTGGAATTTAGCAAATTTCGAAAACAGAATTTGTTTCTGTATGGATTTGTTCGAAAACAATCAATAAAACAAAGACGACCCAGAAATTACGTAGGATATATGAGAAAATGTAGTTTTAAGTTTCATCTAAATGTACGGAATTCAGAAGTTTCTGTTTGCAAAACTTTTTTTTCGATACTTTCAAAATATATAACGCAAGATTAAGCCGTTTCTTAAATGCTAAAACACCGGGAACGGATGGTCATGGCAAAATGGCTGGTTCTCCTAGAAAAACAGTTGAAGATAATATTAAAGTTGTACGAGAACATATTCTGAGTTTTCCAGCATGTGAGAGCCATTACACGAGATCACATCACACTTCAGGTTGAAAATATCTAAGTCAAGACTTATCGAAAAATGTATGAGCTGTATGTAAAAAAATGTGATGAAAATAATACATCACGTGTAAAGGAGTGGACTTACAGGAAAATATTCAATACGGAGTTCAACTTAAATTTTCATACTCCTCGTAAAGACACGTGCCGAAAGTGTGATTCGCTAAAACTAAAAATTGAAGCATCCAGTACTGAAGACGAGAAGTTGCATCTTGTGGAAATTCATGATTCACATCTTAATAGTGCCGAACAGGCTAGAAAAAGTTTAACAGATGACATACAAAAAGCAAAAGATAACCAGAGTGAATATTACGGATTCACATTTGATCTACAGAAGGCACTTTCTTATCCAAAACTTTCTGTTTCGGTATCTTATTATAAGCACAACAGGTATGTATACAATTTAGGGTTTCATAATTTCCACAATAAAAATGCTAAAATGTATGCATGGGATGAAACAATCGCCTCAAGAGGATCACAGGAAATTGCATCCTGCATCTTAAAGCAAATTCCGGACATTACCACTCAAAATCATGTCATAGCTTACAGTAATGCCTGCTCAGGGCAGAATCGTAACATTAACATAGCATTAATATGGTTAAAAATTGTTCAGTCATCTGATAATATTGTTGAAACAGTTGATCATAAATTTGTGGTATCCGGCCATTCTTTTTTGTCAAATGATCGCGATTTTGGTTTAATAGAAACTAAAATTAAAAAATCGAATTATTTATATAGCCCTGAGCATTACTATAATTTAATAGAATTATGTAAAAAGAGACCCCCATTTTTGGTAGAACAAATTGCTCAGAAAGATTTCATTTCGACGAAACAACTGAAAGAATCAACGACTAATAGGAAGAGAAACGCCAATGGAGTAGCTGTGTCTGGGCTAAAAATACAATGGATCAGATTTCTAAAAAATGCTCCATAAAACTTCTTTGGATGACAATTCCGAAAATATTGATTTGCTTCCATTATAGACAACTATTAGACCAATAACAGAAGAAAAACGAAAAGATATGATGGATTTACTACCCTATATCCCACCAATTTTTCACAAACACTTTATTTCCCTGAAATAAATTACTTAGTTACAATGTAATGGGTTTGAATATTTTTTTTATTTATTTATTTATTTATTCTGTCTATGGAATCATCCTTACAGATTAATTAAAGTATACATTTATATTATAATTTTTATATATAATTAAACAATTTAACAAAATTGATATATAACATTTATTTAATTCAGTTAATTTGAACTTTTATTAAAATCAATAAACTGATGCAGCATATTAAACTCATCACAATTCTACGTAGTGGATTTAAATTAGCATAGTTTGTACAATAATATTTGATAGTTAGAAAGTTATAATTTCTTGATGATCGAAAAGGAATATTTATATTTATTTTGTTGATAAGAAATTCAGATTTAAGACTACCATTTAACAGTTTTAACAGGAAAGTAACATTTAGCATATGTCTGCGACTTTTCAATGTAGGAAGCTTAATTAGAGCCAGACGATTTTCATAAGATGACAACCTCTTATTAGGATCCCAGCCCAAACCACGAAGACAAAATAAAAATAATTGTTTTTGAACTGATTCAATTTTGTTCGAATGTATATGATATTGCGGATCCCAGACTACAGACCCATATTCGAGTATTGGTCTTACCAAGGTAGTAAACAATTGTTTTGTCATATACGGATCCGAAAACTCTTTAGCCCACCGTTTAATGAATCCATGTACACCAGTAGCTTAATTTATTGTTAGCGAAATATGACTTCTAAAGTCTAATTTTTTATCCACAAGTACGCCAAGGTCATTGAATGAATCCACTAAATCAAGCACAGCATTATTCATGATACACCGACCATTAATTGGAATTGATCTTGTAAAAATCATATATTTGCATTTTTTGGCATTTAGGTCCATTAGATTAATATTACACCAAGTAGTTAAACGATCAATATCATTCTGTAAAAGTGATTGTTGATCAAGATTGTTAAGGGTAAAAATTAACTTTACATCCTCTGCATACATTAATGTAGTTGAGTGTTTAATTACAGAAGGAAGATCATTTATAAATAGCGTAAATAAAAGAAGTCCCAAGTGACTACCTTGAGGTACACCAGATAATACTTTTGTGTTGTTGGAATACGAGTTACGAAACTTAATACATTGTGCTCTGTCTTTTAAATATGATCCAATCCATTTTATCACCAATATACCAAAGCCCATACGGTCAAGCTTAAACAACAATAGATAATGATTTACTTTATCGAATGCCTTGATAAAATCATTATAAATAACATCTGTTTGTTTCATAATAATAAAACCATCATTTGCCAAAGTTGTAAGCTCCAAAAGATTTGTTATTATAGAGCGTGATTTGCAGAATCCATGTTGCGTTGGAGATATGATAGAGGACACATGATGTGAGAGAGTGTCATATATAAGTTTTTCAAATACTTTTGGAATAGCACTTAGTTTAGCAATACCTCTACAATTCGAAATAACAGCTTTAGATCCAGACTTAAAGAAGGGAATAATAAATGATTCTTTCCAAATGGGAGGAAAGTAACCCAATTTAAGGGATATGTTAAACATATATTTAAGTCAAAGGAATATACAATAAATGTGCGCAGCGCTTTAAAATGCAACTAGGAACACCGTCAGGACCAACAACATACGACAATTTCAATTTTGTCAGGGCATTCAGAACTGTATGTTGATTGATGGATGATATATTAATAATTGAAGATTCCGATATTATGTATGGATACAGATTATTGCTATTAAATACTGTCGAAGAATAAGTTGATGCAAAAAAGTCTGCAAACATATTACTTATGGAATTATCATCTGAAGATTCTAAATCACCGTACTTCATAACCGAAGGAAAGTCCGCAGTACGTCTTTTAGAATTAATAAATTTATAAAATGATTTTGGATTATTTTTTATATTATTTCTTACTTTAATTAAATAGTTATTATAGGCCAATTGATAAATTCCGATCCTGATAACGAGTATTTCATATAATCTATCAATGTTCCATATTTTTTATAATTTTTGTACATTTTGTTTTTCTTATTTTTAAGTTGAGATAGATGTTTTGTATTCCAAGGAGGACCATTCGATTTAGGAGATAACATTTTAGGTACAGATGCCGAGAAACATTCAAAGAGGTGATGATAAAATGTATGCAAACACAAGTCCAAGTTATCATTGCAACGAGATAACACATTTATCCAGTCAATTTGGAATATATGGAGTTGTAAATCTTGGTAATTAGTTTTATTAAAGCAAAAGATTTTATCGCTGTGAGTTAACTTTTTTTATGAAGAGGATAGGAACAAAAGCAAGATGGTATATATCTTCCGGATTAGAAATAGGGCTATACCGCAATATTGAAAAGTCATTAGGTTCATTAACGAAAATAAGGTCCAACAGTCTACCAAAAGCCTTTGTGACGGAGTTAACTTGGAAAAGACAATTTTCCAATCAACCATGAATAAATGCAGCTGAAGAATCGGAATAATGAGATGGAACTAAATAATTGGTATCAGGATCAGCTTTCCAGGATGTAGACGGCATGTTAAAATCTCCAATTAACATTAATAAATCAGATGGTTTTATATAATTTTGGATTAAATCAACAGCTTTCAGATGATCCTCATAAACAGAAAGCGGAGAGTTAGGCGGAATGTATGAGCAAATAATGTATATGGACCTGTTATTACTTTTAGCTAAAACACATATAATCTCAATATGTAAAAAATTGTTTAAGATAATTTCTTCAGACGAAAATTCGTTTAGTATAGCAACCAATACGCCGCCACCAGACTTTTTTATTACATTATTACACTGATTATTATTATTATCAGATTCAATTCTTTCACAACTTTCTCTATCTTTTCTGAAAATTTGATATTTAGGGCAAAAAATCTCAGAGTTATTAACTTTTTTACTGAGACAGGTCTCCGTAAATATAATAATATGATTATTGAAGCCAAAGCTATTACAATAAATTGACGAAAGTTTTGAATTCATACCTCTAACGTTTTGATACAAGATGTATATTAGTTTTTTGGATTTTGATCAGCGGATTTGGGAAGCCGGGCATTATCTTCTTCTCTATATATAAATTTACGTATTAATACGTTTTTAAGGTCAAAAACTGGCATCTACGATTTGTTCAAATAGGTATTCAGGAACAATTATTTTAAATGATGCTCTATTTCTGGAATTCATTTTGTAAACACTAATATCCTCAGGAATGCAGTTTTTAATATTAGAGATCACATAAAATTTCATCTCATCAGCTTTTGTATCATGTGCGAAACGTGTAGCAAATACAGTTTTCTTCGGAGGAATTGTTCGCAACCCTCTAGGAGTGGGTATGATTCAATACCAGTTGTAGGCACTATATTTGAAGTACCAGACGTTGAAGCAGATGGGATTGGTAATGCAGCATCAAAATTAATCAATCGACCAGCGTTTTCAGGATTATAAAGTAAATTATTAGCCGTAGCAGTTCTATGCATTGAAGAAATATTTGGAGCAATAATGTTCAGAGCATGCTGAGTACTATGGTTATTAGCATTTGATGTAATCGGAAATGCTGCAGTTTCATTTAATATTGGAGTAGGTTTATTAATTAAAACTTGAACGTTGTTTGAATGAGAAACGGCAGGATCAATACCAGTAATATTTTGAAAAGGATTTGGTAAATATAAAGCAGATGCAGTAGCAGTATTAAAATGTTAATTTCTAATAAAAATTTTTCTTTGAGGGTTTAAGTCATTTATAAAGCTATGCAGTTAATTTTTAAAATGGTATAAGTCATTTCAACCTTTTAAAACCACATTTCCTTTTAAAAATGGTTACAAATTCCACAATCATAATAAATGCTTATTTGTTGGCACTATTTAATTGTCAATATATCTTATTCCATAATATAATCCTTTAAAATGCAAACCTCTTAATATCTTGAAACAAGGAATATATGACTTATACCACTTTCAAAGTCAAGGGCTCAAATACATTTGAAAATCACGCTCATAAATGCACATGAGGAAGTATACGCAATTTATCATGAAAAGGTTAATAAGAATAATATTTCTGTTTGATTTTTAAATTCAATAAATATTTTCTCCTCGTATTACCCGTAAAGGCCAATTTACATTATACCACTCAGTCGTATGATTTTTCGACCTAAAAAATCCGACGAAATTCATCGGAATGTCATAAACACCATCACACTCAAGTATTATGAAAACAGCTGTTTAGAATAACAAACAAATTTATTTTGAAATTTATATTTTATATCCACTTTGTTTTTTTTTTTTTGTTTATCTTTTTTTTAATATTACCAAAAAAAAAACAACTCTGTTCCGATGAAAATGACAAGTTTTTAGAAATGTTTCTAAAAATTAAAAAAAAAAACCATCGGACTTCGAAACAAAAATCATACAGACTGTCAATTTCATACATAAGCTTTTTACAGGGTACGACTTTTTCATAATACTCGAATTTTTATCAGGTGGTATTACAAAGTGTGATAGTGTAAACTGACCTTAATTCTGAAAATAAACTATTACGTTTGTACAAAATATTGCTATCCGTATACTTAAACAAGTCCAAATAAAAACTTCTAAAGAAAATCTAAAGGGTGATTTTTTAAGATCTATAGGAAAGTTTTCAAAAAAAAAAAAAAAATACATAAAATTCAGAAAAATGAATGAAATCTTTATTTGAATCGATAGTACGGTCCATATAATTTAATGTTTGAAGATTATTTCATGCAAATGTTGACCGTGACTGCGCCTCAAATGGTCCATCCGCTTAGTCCAATTTTGGCATACTCTTTCCAACATTTCGGCCGATATCTCACGAATGCGTCAATTGAAGTGGGATTGTCTGTATAAACATGAGCTTTAACATAGCCCCACAAAAAATAGTCTAAAGGCGTTAAATCGCACGATCTAGGCGGCCAATTGACCGGTCCCGAACGTGAAATAAAATGTTCACCGAACTCGCCTCTCAATAAGTCCATTGTTGCGCGTGCTATGTGGCATGTGGCACCGTCTTGTTGAATCCACGTGTCATGTAAGTCAAGCTCTGGCATTTTGGGCAAAAAAAAGTTGGATATCATCTCTCGGTAGCGCTCACCATTCACAGTTACGTTACGATTAGCATCATCTTTGAAGAAGTACGGTCCAATGATTCCACCAGCCCATAAACCGCACCAAACTGTGACTTTTTCTGGATGCATTGGTAGCTCTTCCAATGCTTCTGGCTGATATTCACTCCGATACAGCTGCGATATTTTCTTCAGTTCGCACTCTACGTAAGCGTGTTGGTGATTTAATGTCCAACAATGTAAATTTGGTGCGAAATTTAGTCACAATATCCCGAATAGCCGCTTCAGTGGGTCGATTAAACTGACCATAAAATGGAAGAAGCGCGCGATGAACTTTCTTAACAGAGCATTTTGATAATAAAATTCAATAACTTGCAAGCGTTGTTCGTTTGTAAGACGATTCATGGTTAAATTATAGACCAAACTGAAGATGTTTGACAATGAAACAAAACACGAAACGTGCGTCAGCTGTTTAAACCAGTGTTGCCAAAAAGATAATAGCTAAAAAATCACCCTTTAATTTTTAAGTTAGAAAAAAAAATTATATATATCGTTTTCACCTATGTAAACCAAATTTGTTTTCCAAGAAAATAATGAAACGTTTTTTTTTTTCTAAATTTATATATTGATTTTTAATATTTGTTTTGCTTATCGAATAGCTTCGAAATCAAAATCTTTCAATACAAGCAATGCAATAGAAATAGGCCACTAGGTGGTCAGGATATACTGAGTTTGTGCTGATGTTTGTAGCTACCAAAAATATTTGACCTATACCCTTTATTATACCGATCGCTTTCTGATGCAATTTAGCGAAGCCCGTCCGTCCGTCCGTCCCTGTGTCCATGTAATCTACAAGTCCCAAATATGAATATAACTTAATGAAATTTGATACAGAAGCTTTTATTGGTCATAGAACGAATGCTATTAATTGATATAGATCCCGTTTAAACCCTGTATGGCAATTCTTGGTCATAGTTCCCATATAAAGCTGCTTCCCGATTTTCACTCAAATCTATCACAGAAAAAAAGTGACTTTAACAAATATGGTCAAGACCGGTCCATGTTTTGACCTGATATAAATATAGCATCCGTTAAGAACTTTTTCGTATCTTGCTCCACGTATTATTACGCATATTTTCTACATTCAATTAGTTGGACTTACGACCCATTCTCTAAACGCATGGTATAGAGTAGCGTAGAGTCGGTCTAGACAGAACATAATTTTCTTGTCTTTTTTATTAAAATAATATTATATGATAACATTTATTATAGAGCTTTAAAACTAACAAATAATACAACAATCAATTTGGAACTGCTTCATTCTGGAACCGTTGTACAAAAAACAAACATTTAAATTCAGAAAGAAATCTGTTATTTCTTTTCATTTACTGTTTATACTTAACTAAATCTAATAATCTCCATTAATGTGTATTCCAGTTTTAATATGACCTCTTAAATAAAAATTATTCTTGTTTCTTTACTCACCACTTATGTATGTCAAAAAAATCCAATTGCAATATTATATTCAACACACTTTTAAGTAATTTCACCGACGGCTTTAAACAATAATTCCTGAATAAAGATTAATATTTACTAAACTGAGTAAATCAATTATTTGTGAAACATATTATATATATTTTTTTTTTTTGTTAATTGTTAACACAACTATGAAATAATTTTCAATATATTGAACAATAAAACACATTCGTTTGCACCCACTTGAATTCAAATTAGTTAAAATCAATGGCCAAATAACAACAAAACGAGTTTACGTTATTTATTTAAATATCTATTAGCAACGATATATATTTTTTTACTATGAGCGATTTAAGCGATACTTGTATTCATAACGACAGACGAGTATAAATCAGACAGTTCTTAAAAGTATTGGTTAATTGAGACCACTTCAATTGCAATATGAACGAACACACTGTGGTGTTGTGTTAACGAATAATTGGCGAGACCGAACAAATTGAAAGTTTTACGACACGAAAGAATTATTGTATACAACCGCGCTGTATAAAAGCCGCTAATAAACTACTGAAGTTGGTTTGTTTAGCCAACGGTGTGAGTTGTTTACCGGTGAAAATTTCCAATCATTCATGTATATATCAGGTGGGTCAAATACCGGTTATACTTTATGACCACATAGCTAATGTGAGTTAAATGCTTTTGTGTTGTTTCGAGCATGTGATGCTCTTCACACCCATGTTATCACACCAGTCCGACTTTTGGAGAGAAAGAGAAATACGGATATGTTAAAATGCGCTCTCTGATCGTACAACCAACGATAGATCGTTAAAATACGGTTGGACAGGTGTGCGTGGAAGAGCGTTCGGTGAGTAAGAAATAAAAACGGGATTGAAGTACTCACCTCGTATAAGCAGAGATTTAATATGTATGACTCGGATACTTGAGTTGAGGTAAACTATTCTTCTACCGAAAGCTCCGCCTTTTTATAAATAATATCCATGATTTGGGTTGGTACCACTAATTCAATATGGCAGCCACCACCAATTGTAGTACTGCGTTAATTGAATTTTCTTTTGTTTGCTTCTTCCTCTTACTCTCTCTCTCTCTCTCTCACTCTCTCTTACAATGTTTTATGCTCTCATTACAGCAAATAAGTATGGCGTCTTCAAAATCACTCATTGACTTGTCGGCGCAGCACTTCTTTTGTTGGGGTTGGTTATTCACTTCGAAAAATAACACAAGTAATAACAACAAAAGAAAAAAATAAGGCAAATAAGGTAAGAGGCCTGTTAACGTTGATTTATATTACAAGTGGGTAATTGAATAATGTTTTGAGTGGGGGACAATAAATTTCATTAGTGGAAGTTCGCACGTAAATTTGCTGCTTGTTTAAATAAAAACAGCAACATTTCTGCACTTGTGTGCATATGTGTATGTGCTTTTTCCGCTTTGTGTATACGTTTTTCCAGAGCTTTAAACAGAGCTTTCAATAATGAAATATATGCACAAATAAGTAGATTAACAAATTTACAAATTTTTAAAAAAATTTGCACGAAAATCTCATTACTAAAAGTTTCTGCACAATTTTTAAAAATCCATCGAATTCAGCATTTGCCAAACTTTACATTTAGAATAGAGAAATATTTGAAACTTCTGACCCATAAAAAATAATTCACATATTTTATTTATTTTAAACAGATCAAGTTCACCTTAACGTTTTTGAATAAGTTATATATAAATTGCACAAAGCCTGTACTGTTTATAAAGACATATATCGGATAAACATGTATGTATTTATAACAATTTTTCAACCTTTTTTTTGAAATTGAAATTAAATTATAAACAAACGTACGAGTTTTTACTATTTTAAATGCACAAAGCTCAGCATATGATCGATTCAGTCTGGTAATTATAAATAGTATAGTCCTTTGAAATCTGTTCTGGCTGCAAGCAAACGGTTATTCTTTCAGTCAGATTCTTAGTGAATGACTTTATTAGTTTTCCAACTTAAAGACATGATAAAAATACAACAATTTAATTATCATCAGCTGACATATTCTATATAGTCAGCTACATATTTGTCTAAATTTAATAAAGTTCATTTCATCATCGTATCGAAGACGAAATGAAGGAATTAATTCTTTCGTTGGTCTGATATTCAGCATGAATGTTTAATGATTTTTTTGCCATATGAATGAAGTTTAGGATCGTGGTTTTGTTTTATTTGTATTTCATATTTAATATTGCACATATATATATGTATATATATATATATATATATATATATATTGTGGATACAGTGAGTGACAATTCAATTGAAAAATTTAACAAAATATCTATTTGACGACGTGAACGGTTAATATCAAAAATATTGATCATAAAATTAAAAACTTTTAAATTAAGATAAAAATTTGTATGTTTTATCCATTTAAAACAGAAAAAATATTAATATTAATATTCATTTGCATGCTGTCGACAAATCATTGGAAACCTTTATTATACAATAATTGAAAAAATTCCCTCTATTTTTGATTAGAATATTTAGTTGGGTCTACATTATTTTTTAGTATGGCTTCACACGGCCGAGGCATGGAGTCAATTCAATTGTTGATGATATCCATTGAAATTTTTTGCCACTCTGAGATCTGTCTTGTTTGTGTAATTACGTGTCCACATTTTTCGATCTACAATTTCCCATATGCATATATTCTATGGGATTGAGATCTGGTGATTGAGCTGGCCATTCCAAAACACTAACTTCTTTAGATTATAGTCATTCGGTTATAACTTTGGGGTGTGTTTTTGACCATTATCAATTAAATTGATGATGATATCCATTGAAATTTTTTGCCACTCTGAGATCTGTCTTGTTTGTGCAATTACGTGTCCACATTTTTCGATCTACAATTTCCCATATGCATATCTGTGGTCACAAGCAATAACCGCCTAACTCGAAAATCATGCTTTTGAGAAAAATAGCTTTTTATATAAATGTAATGGGGTTTCATTACGACTTAGGTCAGAATATTTGCATCAATATCTTTTTAAAATGCAGTGTTAGAGAAATGGGGATTTCACGTAAATTTAAAGATTTTTTTAGCAGAATATGATGGTATACATAACTTAAATCGGCGAAAATCATTCTTTCGGGAACAATAACTGCTTATATAAATGTAATGGGACTTTGTTACGACTTAGGTCAGTATGTTTTCATTAATAACTTTTTAATAAAAAGTGTTAGAGAAATGGGGATTTCACGCAAATATAAAGCGTTTTTAGAAGAATATGACAACATATATAACTCAAATCGTTCTTAAGTCGACTTAGGCGGTTATTGCTTGTGACCACAGATATATTCTATGGGATTGAGATCTGGTGATTGAGCTGGCCATTCCAAAACACTAACTTCTTTAGATTATAGTCATTCGGTTATAACTTTGGGGTGTGTTTTGGACCATTATCAATTAAATTGTTGATGATATCCGTTGAAATTTTTTGCCACTCTGAGATCTGTCTTGTTTGTGTAATTATGTGTCCACATTTTTCGATCTACAATTCCCCATATGCATGTATTCGATGGGATTGAGATCTGGTGATTGAGCTGGCCATTCCAAAACACTAACTTCTTTAGATTACAGTCATTCGGTTATAACTTTGGGGTGTGTTTTGGACCATTATCATGTTGGAACTTCCAGACCAGTGGCATATTTTCCAGCACGTATGGATACGTTACGTCATTTAGAATTTACCTGTATCCAATTCCAGTTACAATATCTCAGTCAGAATTTATTTCTTTATTTTATATCACCTTCTATTTTTATTTTTGTAATCAACTTTGGCACAGGCGTGTGAAAGTTTCCATTGTTTTGGCATAACTTAATACAAATAGTTTACCTACTTTTTTTAATTTTATTTTTGTAACAATGTCGATATCTTTCGATAGAAAACACACCAAAGAGTGATTTGGCCAAAAAAAAAAGTACATAATTTTAAAACAAGTTGAAATTTTTAACAAATGAAATTGTCAAATTCAGAATTTTTGAAAAGTTTCCAATGTATTTTCGTCTACTGTATTTTCATATATGTATAAGTGTATGTATATGCATAAAAGTATGCATGCACATGTGAGTCTAAACAGACATAAATGCATAAGTATGTTGCAATGAATGTTACGTGAGCTTTTAAAGGCAAAATCATTTATGTTCATTTATTCTGCCATCATTATTTAACTAATTTTACAAACTTTTTTTTTATGTCGCGCCTGGTGTATTATTTTAATGAATTTCTTGTTACAGCGACACTTTGTTGATTGATGTCAAAAAGTATTTGTTTATTTGTTTTAAAATTTGTTTTAACATTTATATAAATTAAATTATATACTCTGTTGTTCTTTTAATAATAACTAACTTTTAAATTCACCAACAATCACATTGACAGCTGAACTCAAATGAGGATACATTTGATAAATAATGGAACGGAATTCTGTCAGATGTTTTGTGTGTTAGTCATTATAAACGCTTTTGGTTGATTTCAGAATATACACTATTCCACAAAAGTCTACGGGTTTTAGCCTTCGGAGTTTTGCATTTATCAAACAAGGGTGAAGACACTGAATAATAAAACTTTATTTTTAAGATTTTTTCTTTTTCAGAAAGTTCTGTATGCAGAGCATAGCTCTTTAAATTATGTTTCTTTATAATAACAATTAAAAATTGATCTACATTTATTCTGCAAGACAGATTATACACCAATCCTCATCAGTAACCAAAAGCAGTAGATTGTTTGTTTGGAAAGAAAATTCTAACATCTAGAAAATTTGTTTGGAGAAATTCTAACATCTAAAAACCACGAAAGGTCACATTAACCCACTTCTTACCGCCGCACAGTGGCTGAAAATCGTTTTTCATAGGCCAAAATTCTGTAACTTTTGAACCGATAATGGATATATATTTAGTTCAGCTTGACTCAGTTTTAATTACATTAAAATGATTGATGACTTTTAAAGAAATTCTAGGTCAAAGTTGAACTTTTGATTTTTTTTTTTAACTTTTAGAGTGAAATATGTGTTTATTTTTTTATTTATTAAAAAATTTAATATTTGGATTTTAATAATAATTATAAACATTGTTTGTAATAATGGGATTTTTTTATGTTACACTCAAAAAAATTTTTACACTCAAAAAAAAATAGTAAAATCAACTGCAGATTTTTCTATTATTACTGAAAAATTAAAAACTTTTTGTTGACAAATTTGCAAATTTGTTTACACTCAAAGAATATTTACACTTAAAATAAAAGTTAATAATATTATCTTAAAATCTTGCTATTACTACAGAAAAATTTAATATTTTTTGCTGCCAAATTTAATAATTTTAAAAAACATTTCAAAATAAAAACTGCAATAGATTCTAATTGCATTTGCAACAATGGTAGGTTTTGTTTATTATTATTTTTTACTAATACTATGTTTTTCGTACTTAAATAACAATGAAAGGCAACTATAATTATTATTCATTTGACTCAAATATTGATTGCAAATATTCAATATTTTGTTCTGTGTTATTTCTGTTCTTTAGTAGTTTTTTGACTTTTTCATCTCAATCCCGATGTTTCACTTTCCATTGATTTCGAACACTGGAGATGAACGGATCTGACGTTGCCAATAATATATTAAATAGATTTTCATTTGTGGAATTTCGTGAAATTTTTCTAGTATTGTGCTCTCTATAAAATCTGTAATCCTTATTCCTTTTTTCCTGAGCCTCCTCTGATAGATCTCCAAGTGGCACTAAATGATATTTAATGACATCTTCTCCATGATAAAGGATTTTGTGAACTGTTGCAGACATATTTCTCCATGGGTAGTTGGTTGTATATATTTTTGCAGTTTCCTTAGCATAGTCTCCAAATTTTCTAGAGTCAATTTCTTCATCGCATTTGTACTTATAGGATTATTTTAAATCTGAAAATAAGGTTTAAGTCCACTCCTGTTATTTCAGATGCTGTTTCTGAATCTGAAAAGAATCTTCTTGCGGTATTGCCATCATTTGTATTGACTGACCCTTGTTTTGGCTGATCTATAATCAATCCAAATTTGCGATATTAACCCCGAACATGTTTCTTTTTCGAACTTCTTAACTCCTTGTTGGTTTCGTTGTTTCCTATTGATCCTGAAGAACCGAAATCCAAATCATAAGCTATTTTTAGTATGTGTTCCATAAGTCGTATTCTTTCATGTAGTGGTGATAATCCAAATTCATATGCTTCGGTATTATCTAATGATTTTGTCGGGACTTGGTTTAATTGGCTTGATGTTGCTTGGCATATAATGCAGCTGGATGCAGCCTTCATGTTAGTCAAAGCCTGACCTACTTTCCCATCTATCATTGTCAGCACTAATTGGTAGCTTACTTCAATTTGCTGTCCATCTAACTGTAATTTTAATGGCTGTAGTGTTGTAATTTGGGCCTTGATATCACTAATTTCTTTGTTAATGGTATCACGAGTTTCTTTTTTTAATTCAAACTTGATTGGCCTGCAGTATTTCGTAGAAGATGGTGTCTCATTTTCCCATATATCCATTGTTTGCGTTGTACTAGTCGAAGGCTCTGAATCTTCCAAAATCTTTTTCAATCGCAATGGTACAAATGATACCATGAACATATCTGAGTCCGAAATATTTTCATATACTAATTGTTTGTATTGTTTCTGTCCCGAAGAACCATCACATCCCCATTTATAAGATTAATAGGCTAGGTGATTTCTTGTGAATGATGTTCTGTTCTACCGTTTTATCCCGATTTTTGCCAAACATATATTATTTGAAAGGTATTTCTTTTTAGCCATTTTACAGATTTACAAATTTTTTCCATTATTTCGAGTAAATTGCATTTAAAGTTGCTACTAACACATACATAAAATAAGAATGCTATGTGTTTGTTTATTAAATTTGTTAATGTGTTTGTAATAAAAATGAGTTTGTTTTTTGTGTTGATTTGTGAATTGGCTATAATTGATTAGCATACTTTTAGCGTCTTTATTTAATGAAAAAATAAAATTTCCTAGAATTTGAGCTGGAATTTCGAGGGCTGGAATCTGCTAGTTTACAAAAAATAATTAACTTTGTGTTTCCATATTTCTTTAATTCCTTTCCTTTTATTGATTGAAGCAAGCGTTCGGCTGTGTGATCAAGTAGAGATTGTAGTTGTACCTCTGCCGAAATTGGTGTGATTGCAATAGTGTCTTTTGATGGCAAACAGCGGTTATGTGATGATATGCTGGATACATATTTAAGCCTTTTTCAATCGCACGCAATCTGAGCTGTATATATACTGCTGTTTTGTTAATTTCAAATCCAGAAATAATGCTACTGCCTCCTCATTTGTGAACTGTTTTGTATCGCCCGGAGTTGGTATACTTTTAAGAATCCGTTTTGTTCTCACTGGGCTAGCTTTAACAACTTTTTCAATGATATCCACTTTTGTTAATTGGTTCTGTAATCGTAATTGATGTGGGAAAGATTCTTTTATATTTGTACAACCAATTTCATCGTTAACATCTTTTAGTTTCCGCCTCTTAGATCTATCGCTGCAGTTGTCCAATGATTTGCATGGTCTTCCAGCCTTATCTTGCTTTGCTGTTTCTGCAGTAAGTTGGCCGTAAGTTGGCCGACAGTAAGTTGGCCGTCTAACCAGTTTGCACTTTTTATATAAAATTTTGTTTACTGTAGCTAACTTCTTTGTAGCGTTTTTTTAGTGCTTTGACGAAATTAGATAATTGCTCTTGTATTTCGATGCTACACGAATTTAAGTTTAATTTTATTTTAACGTAACTAAGAACATCTTCCTGGTATTTGCTTCTAAAATACTCTTCGGCCAGTTATTTATAACTGAAGCTCTCCATATTTTCCGAATATTTTTATTTGCGACTGTTATTGCTGAAATATATTAGAGCTATTGAGTTTGTATTCAAATGTCGCTTTCTTATAAGCCTTCCCATAAGCCACCATACTATGTTTCTAGGTAAAATAAAAAGGTAAGAAAATGGTATTAGTGCTTTACTACCTAAAATAATATATAAACAAGTAAGAAAATTATAGTCAGTCTATACCGACTATATGATACCCTATACCATGCGTTTAGAGACCCTATCTATTAGATCCAATTAACTTGATAGAGAAAATAAGCATAAACCAAATTTGCGTGTGATTTTTATAATTTTTTTTGGCAGCAGATATGAAAAAGTAATAGAACAAATAATGACTATTGTAAGCTATAAAATACCTAAAGCACAAATTTAATACACAATTGTATACGAGTACTTATAGGGCTGTTTAAATTATCGTAATTTGAATTTTTTAGGGTAATTTCATTAAAATGAAAAAAGTGTTCTACCCACGGGTCGTCACGGGTGCAAAAGTATATATAGGGTTAAAGAGGACACTTTCACCTTTCTCTGGGTGGTATACTTTTTTTGTTCCCTTTTGTTTCCTAGAAGTTCTATTCCACTAAAGGTTAAATTTGATAAAAATATAGTAGTTCCATAAATATTTCATAACGCCCCAAATATTAAACGGTAGAGCTGTGACCACTTACAACGAAAGAATATAATCCTACCAACATTATAAATGTGACCGCAGGTCATTATCGATGATACTTTGCTAGTAGTAACCATTTATTTTTGATAAAAAAAAAAAAATTCACCTTTTTCTGAAATTAAAAAACAGTTGAGTTTGACCACATGCCACGCCCACAATTAGCAATAGTTTAACCTAATTTTTTGGCTACCTTAATCTGGATATATTAGCTACAAAAAAGCGTTAAAATTTAAAAAATCGGTGACAAAAAAAATTAGACTTTTGTCCAATGAAGTCAAAATTTCAGCCACAGTGCGGCGCCCCTTTGAAAACTGGAAAAAAAGCATTGAAAAACTACGAAACCAACTATGCATACCATAAGCAAAATGACATTATGGTAATTCGTTGGATCGATAATGCTGAAGTGACTATCATAACCAATTATGACGCAATCGATCCAATGGTAACAGTCAACGCTACAGCAAAGACGAGCAGAAAAAAAGTTGGTATTCAACAGCCCACCGCATTCAACAATTACAACAGGCATATGGGCGGCGCACAGTGGACCATTTGACGAGAAGGCATTCAAAAATGTATAACTTTTTATTGGATTGGAATTTTGACATGCGGTTTTTTTTGTTTGGTAGGTGAGACTTTAGCCTTTAAGTTTTGCTATAAACCGTAAAAAAAGTGACGATGCGTTTAAAATACATTTTCATTTGTAGTTGAGTTTTAGTACAAAAGTGAAGTGTTAAAAGGTAAAAAAAAGTTTTTTTTTAATATAATGTCTTATTTTTTCAGTTAATTTTACAACTAATACTTTTTAACAATTTTTTAAGTTAATTTTTTCAGAAAATGCCAAACTTTGGCCCCCGTAAACTTTTTAGTCCTAATGTGCACAAGGGCCAAAGGTTTTTTTTTTTTTTTTTTAGAAAGATCCGGAGTTAAAATATAATTTATTAAGCAGCGAACGTAAAAGTTACCTTATATTGGTTCAAGATAGAGAAGTTTCAATGAAAAACTCGTATGTTTTTGCTTTAGTTAAATTTTTTTTTATTGTCTTTTTAAATATTTCTATATCAATTTTTATGGTAAATTTATGAAATATAACAATTTTTATTGTAAGTTTACAAAATATATAAATTTTTAAATCAAGAAAATTTTTTAATTTTTTTTTTTTACAATTTACAAATTTTTATCTTTTATTACCACTTTTAGAAGCATAAAAACGCACACCCTAACCCCTTTTAAGAGGTGAAGCATACCTGTTCATATCTTAAAGGGCTATGTCGCAATAGTTTTTTTTTTACCATTTACCTGTTATTTAAATTGTTTCCCATTTTTCAGGTATTTAAACTATATAACTCTAATTCAGACTATTAATGTTTTTGAAAGATTCCTATGTAAATGTACCTGTAACAATTAAGCGCATTATATCTCAACCCTTTTTTATAAGTATATAACAACTCCTGACAACTATACCGACATGCAAAAAAATACACCGCGGTGCATCGGTACGACCAACTTTTGTATTCATAACACTCAGAGGGACGGACGGACATCGTTTAATCGACTCAGAAAGTGTTTTTGATATAAAAGATGGATAAAGGTCCAATATTTTTGGCAGTTACAAACATCACCTCAAACTTAATATATCCTAACCACATAGTGGACAACTTTTGTGTTCATAAATTTTGCAGAAAATATCTAACATTGGGTCAGAAATATTATTCCGGTGCACACGGGCGGAAACTGGCGGGTGTATAATGGCGTATAGGAGTATAGGGGAGGGTTCGGACTATAGAAGAGTGCAAAATTTTTTCTGACTGCTTTTGACTGGCAGGAGTTATGCTCTATTAAGTAGGAGATTTTCGGAAAATTTGGACCTTTTTTTTGAATTTCGGAATGACTCAGTGATTTTACATTTTTAACATTAATAGTATGGAAGCCACAAAATTATCCAAAATTTTTTTCACTTCAAAATCTTTTAAATCAAAAAAGTTACAGTCATTCAAAAATAAAAATTTACAAAGAAGTTTTTAATTTTAGCAAAATACTGAGAAAGCCCATTTTCGAAGACCCTGTTCGCTCTGATATAGTTGAGATAGAGTCGCACTTTTTTGGCTCCCGAGGTTAACTAGTATTTACTTTCAAATGAATAACATAACTTTAAAATCGGTAACAAAAAAAATGATTTTTGGCCGCCTTTTCAAAATATGGTCCACTGTGCGGCGTGGACTTACACGACAATGGAGTTGCCAATTACCGTATCGGCATTCGTGCAAAAAATGGTGGTGGTGGCCGCTCTGGGCCAAATGTTTGGACAGCGCTGTTGTCAATGGCTTAATGCCGACTCACATAGAAAACAGCACAAGAAACCCAAGACAATTATTTACATCAAAGAAAATATCACAGGATTTAAGCAAGATTGAACATAAATTTCACAGAAAAATTTTAAATATAGAAATAAAGGAAACGAATATCATCCTTAAGGATATAAAAAAGGAAATAAGTAATAACAAGCGAATACTTATATCAACCCTGAACCACGAAGAATTTGACAACTTTATGAAAAGGCAACAGACACATTCATCCAAGATTCAAAATTTAAAAAGAAGACAATTGGAAAAGTTTAATCTTAGGTTTAACCCGTCGTGGTTTGTTAATAAAACAAATGTAGTTTTCACAGAGGAAAGTAAGTGGCTACTCTCCCTTGGTCAAAAATTTGCGCTCCCAGTAAATACCAAGAACTTCTCAACCATTAATTTGATAGCTGATATTGAACAATGGGTCCAAACATTACCGGAAGATAGGGAAAAAGATGTGGTTAGAAACAAAAATTGCTAATCGTATCTTAACTCATAAGAGAATAATAAAAAATAACACAAAGATAAATTTATTCTCAGCATATATGAAAGGACAAAAGCATTTCTCAGAAGATATAAGGAACAAATTTCATCACAAAATCTGACAAGGGAAACAAGACGGTTATTATGCACAGAAATAATTATAATAAAGGAATGGAAAAGTTATTGGAGGATAAAAACACATATAAAACTATTAGAGTAGACCCAACGCAAAAATTACAAAAATAATAACGGAATTATATAAACAAGAGTACGTAACAGCAACAGCACCACGACTGTATGGACTTCCCAAAATACACAAAGTAAACATGCCACTACGCCCAATTTCATCATCTGTAGAAGTTCCATGTTATAATCCTTCTAAATACATTGGAAATATTTTAAAAAATATTATCATGAACAAATACAACATAAAAAACTCACTGGAATTAAAAAGACGATTAGATAATGTATCTTTGGATGAAGACGAGATTCTAGTATCATTCGACGTGGTATCGTTATTTACCAACATACCTATTCATATAGCCATTAACAGCATTATGAAGCATTGGCACACTTTAAACTCCATACTAGAATACCAAGGTCGCAATTTTTAAACATTCTAAAATTATGTTTAAACGACAATAATTATTTCATATACAGGATTATATTTTATAGCCAGACATATGGCATGCCAATGGGAAATCCTTTGTCCCCAACCATTGCCGACATAGTATTGGATGCTCTTTGGAAGAAACTACCAAGGAATTGGAAAATAATAATATAAAAATCAAGCTACTGACGAAATATGTAGACGACTTATTCGCCATCATAAAAAGAGAAGATGAAGAAGTAATATTAAAAACTTTTAACAGCTATCATAATAAAATTAAGTTTACAATAGAAAAGGAGGAGAATAAGTCCATACCATACTTGGACATGAAAAACTAGAAGGAAAATAACAAACTTATAACTGACTGGTACACAAAACCGATAGCTTCGAGACGAATTATAAACTACCACTCTACACAACCAATAAACAAAAAAATAAACACCACTTCAAACCTAATTATAAAAGTCATACAGTTAAGCCATGACACATTTATAAACAAAAATATAAGAAATGTTAAGGAAATATTAATCCAAAATAGTTATACAATAACATTATTAATAATCTAATTGAAAAGCAAATAGAAACCAAACTGGGGAAATTAACAAAAATAACACATCTGGTAACACCAAACAATTTTACAGCCTGCCTTTTATTCAAAAAAACTTACAGAAAACACAGCTAAAAGAAATAATAAACAACCAAAATGTTTCAATAGCACACAAACCAAACAAAACAATTAACGCACTATTTACAAGAATAAAAACTAAATTAGAACAAGTAAGAAAATTATAGTCGGTCTAGACCGACTATACGATACCCTATACCATGCGGTTAGAGACCCTATCTCTTAGGCCCAACTAATTGGACATAGAAAATAAGCATAAACCAAATTTGAGTGGCATTTTTATACTCTCCACACGTCAGTGGCAGAGGGTATATATAGGTTTGTCATTCCGTTTGTAACGCATCGAAAAGCTAATTTCCGACCGCATAAAGTATATATATTCTTGATCCTTATCACAGCTCGAGTCGATATAGCGATGTCCGTCTGTCCGTCTGTCTGTCTGTCTGTTGAAATCACGCTCATTCACAAAAAAAGCCATCTAACTGGATAAGGTTACAAGAATATCATTTGCCATAACTCCCAGCAGGCTGGTATTGAAAATGGGCTACATCGGGCATCACTGTGATTAGATACGAGCAAAAATATGTAGATATCTCTAAAAAAAAAAACATAAAACCCAGTGTGTTTGTTGTAACAGTTTAGTGGTTGAACATAATAATTGTACAACAACATAAAAAAAAGCCACAAAAATAATATGCATATATATTAACAATACCAAGAACACAATAACATAGCTCAATGTTAGTAGTATTGCCACATATTTTTTTTATCGTTATCACGTTATAATAAAAAAATCGCCAATATGAAAGAAAAAATGAAAACGAAAAATGGAAATTTTCCAATGGAATATGAAAATGGAAAATGGAGAATGAAAAATAAAAATGAAAAATTGAAAACGTAAAATGGAAAATGGAAAATGTAAAATAGAAAATGAAAAATAGAGAATAGAAAATGGAAAATGAAAAAAGAAAATTGAAATATGAAAAATGGAAAATGAAAAATGGAAAATAGAAAATGGAGAATGGAAAATGGAAAATGGAAAATGAAAAACGGAAAATGAAAAATATAAAATAGAAAATGAAAAATGGAGAATGGAAAATGAAAAAATGGAAAAAGAAAAAAGAAAATGGAAAACGAAAATTGAAAAATGGAAAATGGAAAACGAAAACTGAAATATGAAAAATGGAAAATGAATAATGGAAAATGAAAATTGCAAAGTGGAAAATGGAAATGAAAAATGGAAAATGTAAATTGAAAATTGAAAAATGTAAAATGGAAAATGAAAATTGAAGAATGAAAAATGACTAATGGAAAATGGAAATTGAAAAATTAAAAATGAAAAATGGAATATGAAAATGAAAAATAGAAAATGTAGCAGGCGTAATTACATATATTATTTAAAATATTTAAAAGAAAACATTATTATTAGTTAATAGCTTAAATTCAACGTATATTTATTTTTTCTCACTTAATACCTTAGTGTCTTCTGTCATTTATTTGTGTCTATTTAAAGAGCAAACAAAATACAATTTGAGTCATTCTTTTCAAATCAATTGAATAATAAACAATTAAAAAAAAAAAATATAAAAAAATGTTTTTTTTTGTAAAAGATAAAGTAATAAAAAATAATTAAAATAAAATTAATCGATGGCGAATTGGACGCTTTGACTGTCTGTTTTAGCCTCGATAATATAATTATATTATAATAATAATAATTAGTGGATAGCTTGG
>CAVMKG010000532.1:0-50007 GCA_963682025.1 Cordilura impudica
CGAAGTTTAGTTTCTTACTTGTTTTATTGTGAAAAATGCTTACAATAAAATTTAATCAATATTATATACATACTTTTAAAATTTAAAAATTATATTATTATTAGCTTCATTTTATTTTCTGCAATACGTAACGCGAATAATTTTAAATTCTATATTGCCGATAATTTGAAATTTAAAATTTTTTCAGCCATTAATTTTTTTAAAAATTTTAAAAACTCTTTATAAAATAATTTTCTTGTTATTATTGTTATTCTAAATTATTTTTCTTCACACAGAAAACAGATTCATTGTGGCTACCGAATTTATTACCAACCGAATTGCGATAATGCTATACCATCGATATACTCCACGTATCCATAAGTCCAAATTATACGTTTAACGCTGACTTGGTGCCACCGTCTACTCGAGCTGCCGCAATAAGTGGCAGAGTCGTCTAAAAAGTACCCCTTTTTTAAAAAAGTACCCTTTGTTTAAAAAGTACCCGTTTTTGGAAGCGCTTCTTTATTTTTGATAATCTATAATATTAATAGGCAAGGCGATTACTTGTGGCCGATTTTAAGGCTTTAGTTATCAACTGATTTTGACAAAAACTATACCATGTGAAAGGTATTTCTTTGTAGATGTACACCATATTCACAGATGTGCACCAAATGGAACATTTTTTTGGAGATAAAAATCAATTTAAAATTGCTACTAACACATACATAAAACACATACTTAAGCTTGAAGTAAAAGACTATACAATGTTGTATGTGTGTTCTTATTAAATTTATGTTGAGCTTTGAATTAGCTAAAATTGATTAGCATACTTTTAGGCTCTTATAAAATTTTGTATTAACAAACCCAGTTATATATCTTCTGTGTGTTCAACAAATATTTATAATCAAATTTAATGAATTTTATTTAAAAATTCACAATTTCACGAATTTTATTTAAATACTCATAAATTTTTTATATACATATAAAAAATAAAAAACATTGAAAGAAAAAGATTTAATGAAAAAACAAAACTTTCCTAGAACTTGCTAAATTTTTTTTTTTTTTAATTTTTACTTACAAAATTTTAATTTAGTTATTTACATTATAATTCATCCGATTTTTTAAGGAACATTATTTAAAAACTGCTTAAATAAATTAAATTAAAATTAAGTTTATATAATTTTCTTTTTTTTTAAGATCATCCTCTAGAAAAAAAATATTTTTAATAAAAAAATGAAATTTTTTTACCTTTTCGACTTTGTATTGTTTTTGGTTATTGATGACGGTTGGCGACTCGACCCGAAATCTTTCAGAATACATATTAATTTTAGAATCAAATGTGCAAATGTTTTTTGGCTTTATTTAAAGTAAAAACATTTGATCTTGAGCTTGACTTTTTAAGATATTTATTTTAATATCAAATTCAAAAAAAAAATGTGAAAAAATATTTATTTAACAACTGCATAAATATATTAATACGTTAATTTTTTGTTCCCTTTTTAAGCCATATGCGGGCATGGAGGAGTGTGAAAATTGGCATAGTTATAATTTGTATGGAGGAGAAGCTGACAATGATAAAATTTATATTTAATCTGTTTTTAAAATTTATTAAATTAAATAAAATAAAATATTTATAATAATTCGTTACACCCTGTTTATGCGAGTGATTTAAATTATATATCAGACGCTCTGTGTTGGATTATTAATTGCTAGAATTGATTAGCATACCTTTAGGCTAATTTAAATATTGATAAATTTTTTATATATGTAGATTAAAAAAACATTGCAAGACAAAAATTTTATGAAAAACTAATATTTCCTCGAATTTGTACTTGAATTTCGAGTGCTGGGGCTATACTAGTAAAATTTAATCTTTATTATCTTTTTTTTCCTTTTTTGATTTAAAATAAAACAAAGTAAGTACATTTTTATATTGAATATTATTTTGAAGATCCATTTATTATATATCTATAATATTAATAGGCTAGGCGATTTCTTGTGACCGATGTTTTGTTCTACCATTTTATTCCGATCTTGACAAAATGTATATTTTTTTAAAGGTGTTTCTTTTTAGCTGTTCACCAGAATTACAGATTTTTAAATTTTTACCTTTGCAATGCTATGTGTGTGTTTATTATATTTGTTAATGTGTTTGTTAATGAGTTTTTTCTTCTTTCACAATAATAATAAAAAAATTTTGGTTTGTGAATTGGCTAGGTTGAAAAATAAAGTTTCCGGCTAGTTATATTACTTATATTAATTAAATTTTTGTTTGTGAGAGTTTTATTTAAACTATTCAGGCTATATTAAATAAAATTGTTATATATAAAAAAAAGTCTGCAACAAAGTGTTACTTTAACAATTTTATAATTTCAATCAAAATGTTGTACCGCCATACCACAAACAGGGAATTGAACTCGGAATCATATTTTTGCAGAAAATGCAATTTCAAATTAACACAATAATATGTGACAAACGTAATAACAAATTTATATTTTAATCCTCCTACGTATGTGTTAAAAAACCACACATACAAAATATTTCTAAAACAGAAATGCCTACAAATTTTTAATGGACACTCGTCTAAACTGTTTTATACTTCACTTAACTTTTGGAAAATTATTTCAAATGCGAATACTAACTGACTAGTAAGTGTGTATGATGGATGTTGGCAACAACATTTAATAACAATAAAAAAAACTTTGATAACCAAAACTTTTAACCGGAAATGAAACATTTATAAGAATGTGTTGTGCAAATACGAAAAGGGGTAGGGCGTAATCACGAAATAAACTTAACCGCGTTACTAGCAATCATTTTTATGTTTCGTTTCTCTCTTTTTCCCTATTTTTGACCAACAAAAAAACAAAAAATGCAAACAATAAAAAGTCTTAAAACGTTATTACTGCAAAGCATAGACAAATGTCCAAGTGACACTTGACTGGCTGGTGTAGATTGTCGCCTTCGTATTCCGGCAACTTATGCCATTGACATGAGCTCGTTCTCTTCATGCAATATTGGACAAAAGTGTCAAGTGAGCTCAAATCACATGCAACTGCAATGTTGGGCTCAGCCAAAATTTTAACTTTTTTTTTTAATTTTATTTTTTTTTTTTAAGTAGCGAAAAACGTTGTTTTACGCCACCATTAAATGCACATGTCGCTTTATGTTCGCAACAACATTTAAATGCTTCAGAGTTTGTTAATTTTTGTTGGTAATAAAGAGTTTTTTTTCGTATTATTGTTGTGAAACATGAACATTGCTTAAGCAAACTTTACACTATTTGATTGACATGGTATGTTTTATTTTTTTTATATTTTTTTTTTTAGACCACACTCGAAAAAGACAGCTTAGCTTTTTATTTGGCATAAATAAGGGCAGACAAATAAAATAATTTCCACCACTTTTCTTTAGCCAAAATGTATCATTAAAAATTTTGTTTTTCGGCAAGTTGAAATTAACATTTACTGTTGTTGTTCTACCATATTTCATATACCAACCACCCCCACTCCCTTCTTTCTAGCAATCATACCATCATGCAAGTTGCAACAATTTATGTAGTGGTTGTACGATGGACACATGCGTTGTATATCGGATAAAAGCTAAAATTGTTATTGTATTTTTTGGTCAGCCATATTACCAGCATATTTTTAAGCCAGACATTAGCAAACAATCGCATTTTAGTTTTATGTACGAATGTTTATCTTTTTTTTGGGGGATAGTTTTGTGGATGGCCCTAAATAATAATGATGGTTATACTTGTTGTTATAAGTAACCATTAATGTGGTAGTGATTTTTCGATGAGAGCATGTTCTAGAGAAGTGGGTTGTACTGGTTTTTGTTTAAAAAGAATATAAATCTTCAAAGGGTTTATGGTAACTTAAAAATACTCATTGTAGATCGCAGGTGGTACCGAAATAATATAGTACTTATATAGTATTTCCCGATTTATGTAAATTTACATTGTTACCCAATTGTATCAAATAGATAAATTTTGATATAATGAAAACTTTAAAATTAATTATTTTAACGAAGAACACATACATATAATTGCATTTATTCAAAGATATTGAATATGTTAACAATTTTAATTGTTGACACGTTGTAAAGAATGATGTCAACAATGTATAAATATTTTAAATAATTTTCTTTACATAGCTAAACATCTTATAGTAAAAATCTGTGAATTAATTTGATGACATCATGTAAAGAATTGTGTCAACAATGTAAATATTTTAAATATTTAAAAATTGTTTTACTTCTTATATTCAACATTAATTAGAATGTAAAAAAAAAACCTTAACCACCATGTTAACAATTGTGTCAACAATGTAAATATTAAAAAAAAAAAAAATTTTTTTTGTATTTTTCTTTTAAACATCGGTTAAAGCTAAAAATTTAACGGTTTTTTATTGTAGACATGAAGTAAAATATAATGTCAACAATGTATATAAGTAATAATGTCAGATAAAAAGTAAAAATCTTAGATTGTGTAATTTTCTTTTGACATCAGTTAAAACGTAAAACAAAAAATATTTCATTATTGCTGCATGATGTCAATGATGTCAACAATGTAAGTAATTAGGAAATACACTTTTTGTTTTCTTTTAACATTGTCAACAATTGAATTAATAGTTGAAATCATTTCTAAACAAAAACTATCTATAATTTAAACTGGTGACATACTGTAAAGGACTGCGTCAACAATGTAAATATTTGAAATATTTTTTAATTGTTATAATTCCTATTTTCAGCATTAATTAACATGTAAAATAAAATTTATTGATCACATTAAACACTACGTAAACAATTGTGTCAACAATGAAAATATGAAACGAAATTAAAATTTGTTGTATTTTTCTTTAACATTAGTTAAAGCTAACAATTTAACGATTTTTGTTGTTGACTAGGGGTAAAATATGATGTCAACAATGTAAATAATAATGTCAGACACAAAATAAAAATCTTAGATTGTCTAATTTCCTCTTTACATAGGTTCAAATGTAAAACAAAAAATATTTCATTATTACTGCAATTAAAAAAATTATGTCAACAATGTAAATAATTAGGAAAAAACCTTTTTTTGTTTTCTTTTAATATTGAACAAATAGTTGAATTCATTTTTAAACAAAAACTAACTGGAATTGAAATCGGTGACACCATGTAAAAAACTGCGTCAACAATGTAAATATTTTACATATTTTTTAATTGTTGTAATTCCTATTTTCAACATTAATTAACTTGTAAAATAAAATCAATGGATAACTTTAACCACCATGTCACCAATTGTGTCAATAAATATAAAATATTGGTTTAAATCATTTTAACCATTGTGTCAAAGTATGTATGTGTTAGCAATGTATGTAGGTATTTAAAAATCAAATATTTTAAATATCAGTTAAAGCTAATAATTTAACGATTTTTTTTATTGTTGACACGAAGTAAAATATGATGTAAATAATAATGTCAGATAAAACGTGAAATATCTTAGATTATGTAAAATTCTTTGATATCAGGTAAAATGTAAAACAAAAAATATTTCATTATAGCTGCAATGATGTCAACAATGTAAAAACAAGAGAATACCTTTTGTCCGTTTTTTTTTTTAAGTAGATAATATAAATTTTTTGCTTGTCTACATACTGTACAGAAATATGTTAACAAAGAACAACCAGTTCAAATAATAATAAAACATAATTTTAGTAAAACATATTCTTTAATAAAACATATTCTGACACCACATAAAGAATTGTGTCAACAATTAAAAAAAAAATTTAACACAAGAAATTGTTATTTTCAATATCCATTAAGATGTGAACTAAAATCAGTTGATCACTTTTATCACCATGTCAACAATTTTGTCAACAATGTAAATATTAAAGAATATAATAATTTTTGGTGTAAACGGTTGTTAAAGCAAAAAAAATTTTAATTTTCTTATGTTGAATTGAAGTAAAAATGTAATGTCAACAATGTAAACAATAAGAAGAACACATAAATTTTGTTCCTTTATATTACATAATAAAAACAATTTTCTTTCGACAACACTGACAACGTAAAATAACACAAATAAATCATAATTGAAGCACTGAAAACAATAAGTCAACAATGTAAATAATAAAGTAGCTTACATTTTGTTGCTTTTTAACGTCGAATAAAAAGTATAAAAATAGTGTACAGAATTATTTCAACATTTGAAAAATTTTTGAAATTCACAGCAAATTGATACGACGTAACTATTTATGCCTACAATGTAAATATTAAAGGCAAATTTAAAATGTTGTGTACTTCTTACTTCCAACATCAGTCAAAACGTCAAATAAAATAAATATACAAATTCAACCAATAAGTCAACAGTGTTTATTAAAAAAAAAAATCTAAATGTCTTTTAAACATCAGTTAATGTTAATAACTTAACGATTTTTGTATTATTGACACGAAATAACAATATGATGTCAACAATATAAATAATAATGTCAGATAAAAAAATTAATATTTTAGATTGTGTACATTTTTTTTACATATATATACTTATATCAATGAAAATGAAAATAAAAATATATATCATATTGATGGAATTAAGAACATTTTGTCAACAATATTGGATAAAAGAAAAAATATTAATATAAAGTATTTACTCGTTTGCATATTGTACAGAAAGATGACAAAAACGAGTAAACAGCTTGAATTTTTTTTTTTATAATTAAACATTTTTTTAAAGGGAAAATCAATTGTTGACACCATGTAAACAATTGTGCCAACAATTTATATAGATTAAAAATATATGAAATTGTTGTATTTTTTATTTTTAATTCCAACCAAAATGCAAAAGAAAAGCAGTTGATCACTTTAACCACTACATAGCAATTGTGTTAACAATGTAAGTATTATAAGAAAATCCATATTGTAGTATTTTCAGTTTTAACATTTGTTAAAGCAAAAAAAAAAAAATAAAAATTTTTTATTGTTGACATTAAGTAAAATTATGTAAACAATATAAATAATAAGAAAATCTAATAAATTTCGTACTTTCAAAATAGATCATAATATAATTTTCTTTTATATCTGTAACAATGTAAAATAAAGTATATATTTATGTCAACAATGTAAACAATGTAAAGTATCTTTTATTTTGCTGCTCTTTTAGCACCGAATAAAATATATGAAAATTTTAATTATTTACATATTGTAAAGAATTATGTCCGAAAATAATAAATGTTTGAAATGGACACGAAACTGACACGATGTAAAGAAGATCTTTCATCAATGTAAATATTAAAAGCATATCTGTAATTGTTATACTTCTTATTTTCAACATCAGTCCAGAGGTCATATAAAATAAATTTCAAATTTTAACGACTGTAGCAACAATTATGTCAACAATGTAAATATTAAAAACAATTTATATTTTTTTTATTTTTTTCTTTAAAACTTCAGTTAAAGTCAATAAGTTACCGATTTTTTATTGCTGACACGAAGTAACAACATGATGTCAACAATGTTAGTAAAAGTGTCAAATAAAAAATAATGTTTATCAGTCAAAAGGTCATATACACTAAATTTACAATTTTAAATTAAAATGTAAAATTAAACAAATTTATAATTTTAACCACTATATTAACAATTCGGTCAACAATGTAAATACAATTAATATTCAAAACTGTGGTATTTTTTGTTTACACATCAAAACAAAAAAATAAGCGAATTCTTAACACGAAGTTAACTTATGACGTCAACAAGGTAAATATTAAGAAAATATCATAAATTGTGAGATTTGCAATGAGATATTAAAATAATTTTCTTTTTACATTAATCAGAACGTAAAAAAGCAAATATTTCATTAATGAAGCATTAAAAATAATGTGTACATATTTTATATGTTGCTCTTATAAATCGGAAAAATTATATTAAAATTTTAATTTCTAACATTGTCAGCATGATGGTAACAATTTTGTCGACAATGTAAATATTAAAAAAATATATTTAAAGTTTTAGTATTTTTTTCTTAAAGCAAAAAACACATTTTTATTGTTAACATGAAGTAAAAATGTGATGTCCACAATGTAGATAATAAGAAAACAATATAAATTTTGTGCTTGTAAAAAAAAGTATGTCAGCAGTGTAATTAAGAATGAAAACCCAATTATTTTGTTGCTCTTTTAATAACGGATATAAAAATTAAAAAATTGAATTATTGAAATGTTGTAAAGAATAATTTCATTAATGAATAAATTTATGAAATCATATTATATTATAGTTAAATAATAATCATAATTTAAATTGTTGACATTAAATATAAAGAACGAAATTATTTCACTTCTTATTTTCAAACAATGTCAACAATGTAAATTTTCAAAATAATATATATTCAAAATTTTTATACGATTATTATTTACTCAAAGTAAAAACATGATGTCAACAATGAAAAAGATAAGGAAATAATTTTTTTTTTAAATATATATTTTCTTATTTTAAAATTATGTAATTTAAATTGCTGACATCAAAAATGTCTTAAATTTTTGTACTTATTATAGTCACAATTAGTTACAAAAAACCAAAATAAATTTTCCTTTTAACCACTAATTCTTGACATAGTTTTAACAATGTAAATATTACAAAAAAAATAATCATGTGAGTCCGATCACAAGGGAGATGTGGGAGATTTTTTATGGCACTTTTTTAAAAGCAAACAGAAAGCGTCATCTATCACTCATAGCAATAAACAGCAGGGGCTTTTCTGATATAAAAATATTTATTATTATTTATTATTTCAACTGGTTAATTTAAAAATTTTTTTTTTCAATTTTAGTTTTTTAATTTTTAACTTTTCATTTATCGTTTTTAATTTTTCATTTTTTTTTTTTATTTTTAATTTTTCATTTTTAATTTCTTATTTTTCATTTTTCATTTTTTATTTTTCATTTTTCGTTTTCATTTTTTATTTTTCATTTTTATACCCTATACCACTATGTGGTTTGGGTATAATGACTTTATGCTGCTGTTTGTAACTACCAAAAATATTTGACCTAAACCCATTTTTTATTATACCGATCGACTCAGAATCACTTTCTGAATCGATTTAGCGATGTCCGTCCGTTCGTCCGTCCGTCCGTCCGTCCGTCCGTCCGTCTGTGTGTCCATGTAAACCTTGTAATCAAACTGCATGTCGCAAATATGAATATATTTTTATGAAATTTGATATATGAGCTTTTGTTGGCCATAGGAAGAACGCTGTTGAAATTGGTGGGAATCGGTACATGTTCAGACCTAGCCCCCATACAAATGACCCCTATGAAATCGACATAAATTGCCATAAGATCCAAACTATCACATAGATCTTAGTCAAATTGGGGTTGTATGTGTTTATTGTATCCATTAATCAGTAGTCCAAAATAATCGATATAGAACAATTCTTAGTCATAGGCCCCATATAGAGCTGCTACCTGATCTTCACTTAAATCTATTAAAAAAAAAAAAAACAAAAATATTGCACTGTTTCTTTTCAAATTTTTTTTCTACATATTTTTGCAAAATACAAGAGACTTTACCAAACATAGTCAGGATCGTTCCATTTTTGGGTTTAGTCCCCAAATAGATATAGCATCCGATATGAACTTTTTCATATCTGCAGCCAAAAAAAATTAATAAAAATCCCACTCAAATTTGGTTTATGCTTATTTTCTATGTCCAGTTAGTTGGGCCTATGAGATAGGGTCTCTAAACGAATGGTATAGGGTATCGGTCTAGACCGACTATAATTTTCTTACTTGTTTATTTTTCATTTTCAATTTTTTATTTTTAAATTTTTATTTCTCATTTTTACATTTTTAATTTTCATTTTTTATTTTTAATTTTTCCTTTTTTATTTTAAATTTTTCATTTTTGGTTTTTAATTTTTTAGTTTTCCTTTTTAATTTTTTATTTTTAATTTCCTTTTTTCATTTCTCATTTTTCATTTCTAATTTTTTATTTTTAATTTTTCGTTTTTCATTTTTCATTTTTCGCTTTTGATTTTTCGTTTTTCATTTTTCATTTTTCATTTTTGATTTTTCATTTTTTAGTTTTCATTTTTCATTTTTATTTTTTTTTTTTTTTATTTTTAATTTTTCATTTTTCACTTTTGATTTTTCATTTTTTAGTTTTCATTTTGCATTTTTTATTTTTCTTTTTTCATTTCTCATTTTTCATTTCTAATTTTTTATTTTTCATTTTTCGTTTTTCATTTTTCACTTTTGATTTTTCATTTTTTTTTTTTTTCATTTTTCATTTTTGATATTTCATTTTTTAGTTTTCATTTTAATTTTTCATTTTCCATTTTTCATTTTTCACTTTTGATTTTTCATTTTTTAGTTTTCATTTTTCATTTTTCATTTTTTATTTTTATTTTTCATTTTTCATTTTTCATTTTTGATTTTTCTTTTTTTAGTTTTCATTTTCCATTTTTTATTTTTTATTTTTAATTTTTCTTTTTTCATTTCTCATTTTCCAGTTTTCGTTTTCATTATTCACTTTTGATTTTTCATTTTCATTTTTGAGTTTTCATTTTTCATTCTTTATTTTTAATTTTTTATTTTTCATTAAAAAAAAAAAGATTATTACATATCAAAATTTTTTCACAAATACAAAAATAGGTCACACCGATTTTGTCATACGTACTACGCTGTTTTTGTGATCGTATAGTGAAATACGATGCGTATAGATGTTTACACATTAAAAATATGTAAAATTGCGACATTTTTCTTTTACACAACAGCTAAAGCAAAAAATTAAAGAATATCTTATTTTTAACATCGGTTTATATAAAAATATATCCATCCATTGCCGACGCGTTGCAGGTAATATTTTTTATTGTTGGCATATTGTATGACAATAGTATGAAAATGTTAATATTAAAACAAATTTAAATTGTTATTTTATTCTAGTTCAATTTAACATCAGATTGAAAATATTTCAAATAAAAATCGCTCCAGGGAGCTTTAAGCTTCTGATGGTGTCATTATTTTATTTAAGCGTTATCAGTTCGAATTAATTAAGGTACATTGGTTTTACTCCTGTTCCTCAGAGTCTCTTTTCGCTTACGAGAGAATACGATAATAAAGTACATGGATTGTCTAATGGAAGTTTCATTACTATTTTCTATATACATACTTATGTATGAACCAGAAAGTTTTGTTCGGTTTATTCCGAATCTAACCCAGGTTTTCGAAATACCTTTAATTTAAACTCAAACTGGCTATTTCTCGAGTTGTTGAGGTTTGAACTTGGGAATTTTGAATCTTCATTTTTCAGGCTTCCGAGTTACGTTCATTCTGTTTTTAACAATTTAACAACAATTTACATTTATCACCTTCGGCCTCCCATCATAATTAAGTTTAAAAAAAAAATAGCATAGCAACCCCCCTTCGAAAGTTACTTCAAATGTGTATGTATGTATGTAAACAATCGCAAATTGCACGATGACCATCATAACATTTAAACTCATCTTCAAATGATTTACTTTACAATCGACTAGTATTAGTATTCCACATGGACATTGTTGGAGTATTAAATTTTTTAAACCGCAACGGAATATGCATAGAAAACCAGCAACAAAGTGAAAAAAAAAACTGCAACCAAAAGAACAAGAATAACAATGGCAATAACCATCAATGTTTGTAGAGTCTACTTCCGTTTTGATATATGAGCGAACACAATGAATAAACGAACGAACCAAAAAATCATAAAAAAATAAACGCAGGACTATAGACGACTGTAGAAGGAGAGTTGTGTATGCAATAAAAGTCCAGGTTGCGATGGTGTTGGTAATGGGTAGACCGGCCATGGCCATGGCCATTCCTACGATGTACAAAAAAAAAAAAAACAAAACCAAAAAAAAAAATAAAACAAACGTTGATGACCAAAAATAAATGACGCTGTCTATATTTGCAGTGATATAAAAATCCAGCACATTTATATGTTGCACAATGGGCTAAGAAAATAACATAAATGCCTGATATTTAAAAAAAATTAATTTATTTTTTTTAATTTGGCTAAGATTGGCTAAAAATATTGAGTGAACTAATGAAAATAATCTATTTTAGACTCTCAAAGAATTTTTTTTTTTTAAATTTCAGTTAACCCCGACCATGCGTGTTAATAAAACTGAATATTGTTTTTTATTATACGTTGAAGACTAGACGTCGTATAAGTGTAACATGTGACGGTCAGCGATGAACTCTGATGATTTCAGAGGCCATGTAAATTTATCAAAAAGGCAGAAAAAAACACATATAAATTGCGCTGCACTTTAAGTGCAGCATTTTTTTCTATCTATTGCCAACATTGTTGTGATATTTTTTTATGATAGAAAATGTGAGGGTTTGGTTGTGTGTATAATTTTGTAGTTTTGTTAACTCTGTGGTGGACTTTTTATCTCATGTGTGTATAAAAGTTTATATAAATATGGTTTTTGTAAATGCATGAGTATGTGTGTAATAGGATCCCACTTTTACTAGGAAGAAATTTATTATATTTCGTCAAGGGTTTACTAATAACTAGCAGACTCCAGCCCTCAAAATTCGAGCGCAAATTCTAGGAAATTTTATTTTTTTCTACATGAAGACCCTAAAAGTATGCTAATCAATTATAGCCAATCCACAAATAAAATAAAAAACAAGTATGAAAATTATAGTCGGTCTAGACCGACTATATGATACCCAATACCATGCGTTTAGAGACCCTATCTCATAGGATATAGAAAATAAGCATAAACCAAATTTGAGTGGGATTTTTATTAGTTTTTTTTTGGCTGCAGATATGAAAAAGTTCATATCGGATGCTACACATTGTATAATTTTATGTATGAGTTAGTAGCAACTTTAAATGCAATTTACTCAAAATAAAGGAAAAAAATTAAAAATCTGTAAATCGGCTAAAAAGAAGTACCTTTCAAACAATATACGTTTGGTCAAAATCGGGATAAAACGGTAGAACAAAACATCAGTCACAAAAAATCGCCTAGCCTATTAATATTATAGATAATATGAAAGTGGAAAAATATTATATTGTAATAATTTCATTATAATTTGAAAATGACTAAAAAGCAACCAAAGTATAGAACTCGTCTGTAACAAACGCAAAAAAAAAACAAGTAAGAAAATTATAGTCGGTCTAGACCGATTATATGATACCCTATACCATGCGTTTAGAGACCCTATCTCATAAGCCCAACTAACTGGACATAGAAAATAAGCATAAACCAAATTTGAGTGGGATTTTTATTAATTTTTTTGGCTGCAGATATGAAAAAGTTAATATCGGATGCTATGTCTATATGAGGACTAGGTCCAAAAATGGACCAATCCTGAATATGTTTGGCAAAGTCTCTTGTATTTTGCAAAATTATATATACAAACAAAATTTGAGAAGAATCAGTGGCAATATTTTTGTTTTTTGATAGATTTAAGTGAAGATCGGGAAGCAGCTCCATCAAAAAATTGGGTATGAAGCAAAACTTTATGATAGAAATTAAATTATTCAACCTTTGATATTCTATTTCATGTGAAAAAAAATAAAGAGAAAAAAATAAATTTAAAATTAAACAAATAAAAGTTTTTGAGAGAAAAATTATATGAGAAAAAAATAAAAAGAAAAATAGAAATAAAAAACATTGACAGAAAAATAATTTAGAGTTGAAAAATTTTTTCAAATATAATTAAGCGGAAAAAACACAATTAAAAAATTTGTAACTGAAAAATTTTTTTGAGTTGAAACACATGTTTTTGGGAAAGCAAAATAATTGGCGAAATATTTATATTAATTTTATTTTTATACGTTTTGTACCAAAAGATTAGATAAACTAATTTGAAGAGTTGGGGAAGAATGGGCATGGTCGGACTAATGAGCGTGGCACCCACCATACAAAGTACATATATAATGCCATATATATGGAGTACTGTAATTGATAAAGACTAAATGTGAGTTGATAAGTTATCAACGTTAGTACTCGGAAAAAAATGGGCGGGATCAGATCAGCGGAAATATGGGCGGTATTGTCGAAATCAAAAATTGACACATCCGCAAATCATGAACAACAAAAATTGTCAAAATCAAAAATCGCAAAAAAAAACATATTACGCCAATATCAAATCTAACAAAAAAAAAACCTCCATGTCAAAAATCGCTAAAACCTAAAAATGCGAATAACAAAAATCGCCAAATTACCTGAAACGCAAATAGCGAATAACAAAAATCGCTAAAAACAAAATCCCCAAAATCAAAAATCGCCAAAACCGAAAATAGCAAACAAAAAAATCGCCAAATATCAAAAATCGCAGAAAGCCAAAATCGGTATAGCTAAAAATCGGTAAAAATCAAAAATCGCTAAAATCAAAAATCGCGAAATTAAAAATCGCCAAAATCAAGTATAGCAAAAAAAAATGGCCGAAACCGAACATCGCGTATAACAGAAATCGCCAAAATCAAAAAACGCCAAAAATCGACAAAAAAAAAACCAAAATCGCCAAATATAAAAAATCGCAAAAAATAATAATCACCAAAGTCAAAAATCGCCAAAACCCAAAACGCCAAAACCAAAAATCATAAAAAACAAAAAGCGGCAAAAACCACAATCGACAAAATCAAAAATCGCCAAGTATGAACAAAAGAGTTTTCTAAAGGGTCCGCCAAATAAATTTTTTTTTTGAAAATGCTATAAAAAAAACTACTGAATATAATCTCAAATTTCTTTTTATATTTGAAAGCACAATCCTTCCTGTTAATAACGGAAAATAACTTCATTCAAATGGCTGCCTCGGCTGGCCATGCAGTAGCCTACACGATCGGTCCAATTTTTAAGCACATTATTGATTGTGTGCAGCTGTATTTCACCAATGGCTTCACGAATATTGTCCTTTAAAGCGTCAATTGTCTCTGGCTTGTTGGCGTAACACTTATCTTTGAGGGCACCCCACAAATAATAGTCCAACGGTGTCAAATCGCAGCTCCAAGGTGGCCAAACGACATCAGCTCTGCGGCTGATAATGCGATCTTCAAAAACAGGGCGCAAAACATCGATTGTAGCTTCGGCTGTGTGGCACGTAGCGCCGTCCTTTTGAAACCAAATGTTGTCAATATCCTCCTCTTCAATTTTTGTGAACAAAAATTCGTTCAACATGGCCACTGTAACGGCCACTCCTTGCTCATTTTCGAAGAAAAATGGCCCAATTATGCCTCTGGACCAAAATCCGCACCAAACAGTGACTCGTTTTGGGTGTATCGGCTTTTCAATGTATGCGTGCGGGTAGCTGAAAATATTCAATTCTTGAGAACGACGGTGAATTGATGTAGATGGCGCTTCACGCACACTTTCTGCCACAGCAGCAATATTCTCGGGTGTACGCACTGTTTTTGGCTTTTCTCGCTGTGGTTTATCGATGAGGATGCCAGTTTCTTTCACTTTTTTCACAAGATAACGAACATACGGAGCTGACGGTGCTTCTCTTATTCCAAAATCCGTGCGCAATTGTCGCACACATTCTGCAACATTACCATGATTTTCAAAGTAATGTCGCAATATTTCCCTGCGTTGTTCAAGCGTATACACAACCATATTCGTTCAGCGGAAGGATAAAACTAATTATCTGTCAAATCAGACATAAGCTAAGTGTTACTATTCACGAAATAAGCATTAGTTAAAAAAAAAAAACGTTAGATGGCGGACCCTTAACAAAGTGTATTCCCAGTTTTTTATTTCGCTACGATGGGTGTGGTGAAGCGCATTGGGTTACAGCTAGTTTTTATTAAAAAATAAGAAATTAATGCAGTAGTTTTAACAATCCTTGCTTTAACTCTCATATTATTATTAGTGATTAGTGTGATTTATGCCGTTTTCTTTTCTGACAAAAAATGTCGCCCTTGTTTTGCCCTTTTTTCGAAAAGTGTATTTATACCCTCCACTCCAATGTGCAGAGGGTATATATAAGTTTGTCATTCCGTTTGTAATAATTAGAAAAAAAATTTTGGACCCCATAAAATATATATATTTCTGATCCTTATAACAACCAGAGTTGATATAGCGATGTCCGTCTGTCCGTCTGTGGAAATCACGATGACGGCATCAATCGGGCAGCTAGAGTGCTCGTTGACATAAAAAATCATTCATTAAAATCCTGGAAAGTTTGCTATTTAAAATCGTCCAAGTCTTTCGATTAGGGCCCGAGATTTGAATGAAGAACTAAAAAAAGTCTTGAAAAAAAATAATTTTCTATATTGTTCTTGTCACGATCACGCCCTCAATAGGATAGCTAGGGTGATTATTTTTAGTGAGAATGATTCATCAAATTCATGGAAAGATATCTATTGCAAAAATCAGTTAAATCGGTGGAACAAGTCCAGGAAAATCTCTGAAAAATTAAAAAAAAAAATGAAAAACATGATGTTTCTATATTGTTCTTGTTGTTATTCTAAATGTTGCATTGTTGTCATAGTTGGACTTGTTGTTTTTGTGGTCGTTGTGGTAATAATATAATAAAAACAAACCCTTTGTAAATTTTTATATCAACTCTGGTAGAAAAATTTAACAGTTTCCATTGTTTTGGCATCACTAAAAAAATTTGTTAGATCATTTCTGTCATTTCCACGAGCCTGCCTGCAAAATTTCAGATCGATTGGGTCACGGGAAAGTGATTAAAATCGATCCAAAATTTATTCGACAAGCAGACACTACGAGTTAATATAAAGGAAATAAAAATTCACCAACATCTAAAACAAATAGTGCTAAAATACCTACTGGTTAATAAAAAAAAAATAATGTAAATTTAGCAAAAAAAAAAAAAATTATGTATTAATTTATTTAAAGAGAAAAACACAAAAATAACGTTTGATGTTGTATTTTTTGTGTGTATTATTTAGATATATAGTACATACATACACATATTAAGTAATACAAATAATATACATATATTATATATGTACATATGTATATCCATAATAACTGCATGTTAGAAATAAATCGGTATATTATTTTATTTACATAAATTTCTGCAATTTTTTGTTGTGGGGAAAACACATTTCTTTTGCATTAACAGAGTGTCACTTCATTTTGCTCAGCGTGACTATGCCACAGTAGATGGCGCCACAATTTTTGTTCTAATAAGCTTTGCAATAGTTATTTCTATTTTAACATGAATGTCAATATTTTCAACTAGATATCATACAGAACAATGTTAAGAGTATACATTCTTTTACAAATATGAACATAAGTTTGGCATGTTAACTTTTTGTTGTCTTTATAAAATAGAGTTACCGAGTTCATCAATTAGTTTTTTGCTTTACATAATTATATAGAACTATTATACTGCTTTACCTACAGAATATCTGATTGCGATTACATCTAATTTTTAAAAATTTTTTATAATTACTAAAGCATTATTATTCACGTATATACAAAATTGCACTTTTTAAATTTTCCATTCAAATTTAAGAAAATATCAATTCTAAAAACTGGAATTAAAATTTCCAATTATAAATTAGAAAATATTAATTGAATTTAAGAAAATCATACCAAAACGTCGGAAATAATAATTTTAAATTTAGAAGACATCAATTGCATCTTTAATATATAAATTTTATTCGTTAAACACAAATTGAAATTCCAAAAAAAGACACCAAATATGTTTACATTTAAAAAATGTTTACATTTAAAAAAAATATTGGCATTGGCATAATAGCTTTACAGTAACTTCTTTTAACGATAGTCGAATCGTTAAAAAAAGAAAATTGCAAAATTATCAGTAAAATTTTTAAACAATATTCGCTATTGTTAAAGTCAGCTGTTGTTGTTATCTAAACGACAACCATTTTTGTGTTGTTTATTCAATCGATAAAAACTTAAATTTTTAGGCTGAAATGTCGTCATACATAAATAAAAATCATAAAATAGTGAAAATATTTTGGTTTTATTAAAAAACTTTTTTATGTAAATAAAAAAATTAAATAGCATATTCAACTCATTATTTCATTTTCAAATAAATACACAGAAATATTAGTAACAAAATAAAGATATTAAACATAAACATAAAATCATCCTGTCAAACACGAAGTAATTTGTTTTTTTCTATTCTGCTTTGTGTTTTTCGCTCATTTTGACAACAATTACAATTTAAATAAATAGAAAACAAGTAAGAAAATTATAGTCGGTCTAGACCGAGTATACGATACCCTATACCATGCGTTTAGAAACCCTATCTCTTAGGCCCAACTAACTGGACATTGAAAATAAGCAAAAACCAAATTTGAGTGGGATTTTTATTAATTTTTTTGGCTGCAGATATGAAAAAGTTCATATCGGATGCTATATCTATAAAGGGACTAGGTCCAAAAATGGACCGATCCTGATCATGTTTGGTAAAGTCTTTTGTATTTTGCAAAAATATGTACAAACAAAATTTGAGAAGAATCAGTGCAATATTTTTGTTTTTTAATATATTTAAGTGAAGATCGGGAAGCAGCTCTATATGGGGTCAAAGGGATCATTTTTGGACTACTCATTAGTGGATGTAATGAACGCATACAAACCCAATTTGAATAAGATCTATATGACAATTTGGATCTTATGGCAATTTATGTCGATTTCATATGGGTAATTTGTATGGGGGCTAGGTCTGAACATGGACCGATTCTCACCAATTTCAATAGCGTTCATCCCATGGCCGATAAAAGCTTACATACCAAATTTCGTCAAAATATATTCATATTTGCGACCTGCAGTTTGATTACAAGCTTTACATGGACACACAGACGGACGGACGGACGGACGGACGGACGGACGGACATTGTTAAATCAACTCAGAAAGTGATTCTGATTCGATCGGTATAATTAAAGATGGGTCTAGTTCAAATATTTTTGGGTGTTACAAACAGCAGCACAAAGTCATTATACCCAAACCACATAGTGGTATAGGGTATAAATAGATTTGTCGACTGTCGTTAAGATGTATGTACTTAGTGAATCACTTAATCCTTAGTGCAAACAACAATAGCTGTCGATATATTTTGCGATTGTCGGATCGCTGAAACTTATAGAATCGGACTACAGAAAACATTAATTTAAATTCAATGAATTTTAGAAATCGTCAAATGATATTTAAGAATTGCTAACATAAAAATTATTACAGAAATAAACGCAATTTGATGAGAATGCTATTTTTTATATATAAATTTTCACAATTTTTATACCCTATACCACTATGTGGTTTGGGTATAATGACTTTGTGCTGCTGTTTGTAACAACCAAAAATATTTGACCTAGACCCATCTTTAATTATACCGATCGAATCAGAATCACTTTCTGAGTTGATTTAACAATGTCCGTCCGTCCGTCCGTCCGTCCGTCTGTGTGTCCATGTAAAGCTTTTAATCAAACTGCAGGTCGCAAATATGAATATATTTTGACGAAATTTGGTATATAAGCTTTTATCGGCCATGGGATGAACGCTATTGAAATTGGTGAGAATCGGTCCATGTTCAGACCTAGCCCCCATACAAATTACCCCTATGAAATCGACATAAATTGCCATAAGATTCAAATTGTCATATAGATCTTACTCAAATTGGGTTTTTATGCGTTCATTACGTCCATTAATGTGTAGTCCAAAAATGATCCCTTTGGCCCCATATAGAGCTGCTTCCCGATCTTCACTTAAATCTATTAAAAAACATAAATATTGCACTGATTCTTCTCAGATTTTGTTTGTATATATTTTTGCAAAATACAAGAGACTTTACCAAACATGATCAGGATCGGTCCATTTTTGGACCTAGTCCCCATATAGATATAGGATCCTATATCAACTTTTTCATATCTGCAGCCAAAAAAATTAATAAAAATTAGACTCAAATTTGGTTTTTGCTTATTTTCTATGTCCAGTTAGTTGGGCCTAAGAGATAGGGCATGGTATAGGGTATCGTATAGTCGGTCTAGACCGACTATAATTTTCTTACTTGTTTTAGATGAAAATTTTAAGTTTTTCAGAAAATAAAGATAACAAATTATTTTATTTAAACTGTTTGGGACATTTGGTTATTTGCGTTTGGCATCCCTAATTTGATTATTTATTATTATAAATTTATTCTCTATGTTTTCAAAATATGGCAATATTTTAATAAAAAAGTTGAGAGCGCTTTTTTTTTGGTTATTATTTTATTACTCCATCCGACCTATATGGCCACAATGAAAAAATATTTGGCTAATTAAAAGAAACTATACAGCCATCTCCAATAAGCACGATTTAATGCATATAGCCACCCTACACAACCATTACCTTTGCAATGGAGATTAGGGCGAGCTATTTAATTAGCAAAAACTAAATTAAAAGAGAAGTTATGTCATATAACCGGAAACGCATGCATAGAGAAAACGCATGCATATTTTTCCAATATTTTGTTTACATTTATTATCAATACTCAAACCGAAGTGGAGGGTATCAAAGATTCGGCACAGCCGAATTTAACACTCTTATTTGTTTTTGTTTAAAAATAAAAAAATAATGCAGTAGTTTTAACAATCCTTGCTTTAACTCTCATATTATTATTAATGATTAGTGTGATTTAGATTAATACTTTTTTTTTATAAATAAAGCGAATTCAATTAAATATAAGTGCTACCTTAATATTTTTACATAAGTGTGTGTGTGTATTCATAAACCGATGTATATTTTATGCTATAAGCAAATTTGCAACTTGTTAGAGCCAACAAATGGACTTGCAATCAAAAATGGAAAGTAATGTATACTTTTATTTTGCTATTTGCCTGATTTTCAAGCATTATTTTTTATATTTTTATTGGATGGTTGTTTATAATGTGAGTATGTACTGTTATTTTGATTTCCTTTTTTGCGTAGTTAAAAAATTTATAATGTTTTTTTTTTTTTGGTTGATGTTGATGCACATGTTGTATTTTTTTGGGAATAAAATTCTGTAATATTTTTTTATGTTTTTTTGGTGTCGAACTGCTGCTTTTTGCTGTTGGTAGAAAATTCAATTGCATTTGGTATGTGTTTGAAAACATGTCCTTTGTGCATACATTTTGCCTAGAACATTATATTTTGTTGAGTGTGTGTTAATTTTATACTCGTATGTTTCACGTTAAAAATTGAGTTCAGTTTTTTTTTTTTTTTTTGAATTTTTTGTCCCCCTTTTTTGTTTTATGTTTTTTAAGAGCATGCATTATGGACACGTTATGCTGGTTTGTCCTAATAATTGCGGCCAGACCAAAAACAACAAAAACGTGTACTGGTCGGTACAAAAAAATATATAAAAAAAAATATTGGGTAATGCATTTTTTACACTTAATATGCATTTCTATGAATTTTTAACACATTATTAATATATAGAGATTTTTTTTTTTGTCCATCAAAAGGAAATTCATTTTCACAAAGTAGTAGTTATTAAATTTTTAATAGATTTTATTCTATTTTTTTTTTTTTTTTTTCATTTTGGTGTGAAATGGAAAATCATTTGAGTAATATGCGAATAGCAACCACACTCGAAAGAATGTTGGCAAATTAACTTATTCTTAAATTTTCCTGTAATCTGAACTTTGGCCATATGTCTGTCAATCCCTTATTACAGCCACAATATTTTTTTTTACCACTTTGATGTTTTAAGCGTCTTCTCCTTCACAAACACTCTGTCATATATGTGTCTTCTTCAATTATTAATTTATATATTTTTTTTTTTTTTTTTCTTTAAATCATTTTGTTTTTAATTTGATGTGCCAGTGACAACAACACATTTTTGTGGCTCATTAAAACCAAGAAATGATGTGGAAAATTAAGCGTTGCCATATTCATAAAGAAAATATGTGTGTGTACGTACGTATGCTTAAAAGTACGGCCAAATGAGTGTGTTGTATGCATGTGTTTGTTAAGACATTTTAAGCTTTGGCTGCCATTTTTTATTTTTACTTTTTGTTATAATATGTTTTGTTCTTGCCTTGACAATTAGCTTCAGCTTTATCGCTACAAGGCCTAATAAGCAATTTTTTTAATGTACAAATATTTCTGAGTATGTGCGTGTACAAAATGTGTTTAAGTGTAGAAGAATTTAAATTATCACACATAGGGTTTTGAATGGGTGTTTAATAAATACTTTGTTTTGCCTTAAAGATACACGGACAAAAAAAGAAATTGGTAGTTAAATTTAATGTTTCAAGTCGAAATAATTCCTAACTAAACGTTTTTTTTAATTAGGTAAATTACTCCAAAAAATTTGGCATACAAAACTGCTAATTTAATCTGAGTTGAATAAAAAATATGTTAACAAAATTTTTTAATTAAAAACAATCAGTGTTGAATTGGGTTATGCCGAAACTGGCCACCTGTGTCTTCAACTTAATATTATAACCACTGTTCGGTACAGTTACCCTTTTAATACATTGGGCGATTATTTTTTTATTCATTGGATTTTTAATACAATTCAAATTATAATAAATCTTAAAGTTAAAGCACTAGTAACTTAGGCTATCGGCTTGAGTTTATATAAAGAAAAGATAGGAATTAAAATTAGTTAATTATTAAGTTTACTCAAAAAAAAGAATTATTTAAACTAGAAGATTCCAGCCCTCGAAATTGGAGTGCAAATTTTAGGAAATTTTATTTTCTCATTAACCCTCTACTGCATAGAAAGCATGTGGAAGCACTTCTTAGAACAGCCATATATGGCTTCAAATACATTCAGAGAAATATTCATACATTTTTCGGGTGCCATATTTGGCTGCACGTGCATTCACAGAAACATTCGTCCGACATTGATGTGTCATGTAAGGCTTCTCATGCATTTATGTTTCAAATTCATTCTTAAATAGGAGCTCCTTCCATGGAATCAGCGATGTCTACAGGACGATTCTACTCTATTCCTTGCGATGAGTTAGAAAGTGACGCAGGAATACCTGAAACTGACAATTAATCAGTATCAAATCAGTCTTGGCAAGATCCACTTGTTATACCTGAGACGGATGAAAGCAAAGAATTTGATTCTGAGGATGAGGAACCGCTGGTCAGCTTATTTTCGAAAAAGAAAAAAGTTCAGAGGGAGGAAACTAAATTTATACATAAATTGGAGACCCCGTTGATTTTTTTCTGTTCCTTTTCCCCGATGAATTAGTTGACATGATAGTAGAAGAATCCAACAAAAAAGCCTTACAAGACAATATCAATAGGCCAGCCAATATCACGCAAGGAGAAATGGAACAATTTTGGTATATGTCTGTTCGTGTCATGTTACCTTCTGCTAGACGTTACTGGATTTCTCAACTCGGTCAGCCTTTCGTTTATGAGACCATGACCTGTAAAAGATGGGAAGATATGAAGTGCTTTCTTCATTTCGCTAATAATAAAAACTTTGTCAAACACGATATGCCTGGACACGATATGCCTATTCAAAATAAGGCCACTTTTGGACAAGGTTCGAGGTCAACTACTGCTAGTGCCAAGAGAAGAATATCTTGGAGTGGATGAGCAAACCATCCCCACAAAATGTCGCCATGAACTTAAACAATATAATCCCAAAAAACCACATAAATGGGGTTACAAAAATCTAGTTCTTTGTGGCATATCGGGTTTTAGCTACGACTTTGATCTGTTTACAGGAGAGCAAAGCAACACAATTCCAGATGGTGTTCCAGAACTTGGTGTAAGCGCAAATGTTGTTTCACGGCTAACTGTTACAGTCCCAAGACAAAAAAATATAAAATATTTTTTGACAACTAGTTCAACAGTCCTAAACTTCAAGCTCATCTCGCCAAAACGGGTCCCCATGCATTATGAACGGTCAGACTCAATAGGGTACCTAATATTGATGTTCCAACAGAAAAAGAGAGGAAGCAGAAATGTCGTGGGAATTTTATCGAAAAAGTTGCAGAAATAGATAACGAAAAAGTGTCTTTCGTATCCTGGTTCGACAACAAAACGGCTAACATGCTATCGACATTTGTGGGAAGCGATCCAATGACAACAAGAAGACGATACTGCAGACGTCAAAAGAAGTATTTGGAAATAGCTTGCCCAAAAGTTATAGATATTTATAACAAATATATGGGAGGTGTGAATCTTCTAGATTCAATGCTTGGTCTATACCGAATAGAAATAAGATCCACGAAATGGTACAAGAAGATTTTTTTCCATTTCTTGGACTTATGCGTCGTTAATGCAAGGATATTGTGGCGCCGATCGAGCGAGTGTCAGAACATCTGAACAAAGTTAGCAAAACCTTAACTAAAAGGAAAGGTCGAAATACTTCAACCACAAATACTCTAGCAAATAGGAAAAGAGGTTCAGATTCCTATGCTTCAACTCCGACTTCCTCTTCTGTTCCGAAGAAAGTTAAAAAAAGCATAGCTCGACGCCCAAACTTTCCACTCAATGCTGTCCGACTGGATTGTACCGATCATCTTCCAGAATGGAAAAAAGTAAGACACCAATGTCAAAATGATTGCAAATTTCGATCTTTTATAATCTGCACTAAATGCGTGGTCCATCTTTGTTTGAACAAAGACAGAAATTGCTTTGCTTCATTCCATGCATAATTAGATCGCTATGTTTTCTTTTTCATAATACTTATTTTCTTTATTCCTTTTTTATAACCACTGAAGTGTTTTTTGTTGTACTTTTTTTTTACTTATGTTCCTTACATTACTTTAAATTAAAATTAAAATCTTAATATATAAAAACGTTGGTGCGTATGTTGGTACTCTAATAACTGTTGAACCACTAATGCTAGCGACTTCGTATTCATACCATATGTTCCTTTGGTTCTCCGATTTGCATAACTTTTTTTTGTACCCGATAGGTGGCGCTGGGGTCGAGATTTTCCCAAAAAATTTATTTACGGTCCAATTTAGCTCAAATTCGCAACATATATTATGTACATAAAACTAAAGTTGCTGACAAAGTTTTTCACCTGTAGGTGGCGCTGGTGTTAAAATATTCAAGAAAACGTATATTTTTTTTCAGTCATATTCATAATATTATTAAATGCAATGTATTTAAGGCACAGAATCTTCTGAATAGCGTTTCGGGTGACACTGTAGTCTGATATTTGATTTTTGATCTGTGGGCGGAGGGGCATGGCGAAATCAAATTTTAGTATTGTACCTAGATATTTGCTAAAATTTTCGAGGGAGTTCGTGCTTTACTTTTGCCCGACACTCGGTATTAAAATTTAGATGCAATATAAAATCCAGATGTTTTCTTCGGGCCAGCAACGCGGACCGGACTCAGCTAGTTAAAATATATATATTGAAATTCATAAATGAAAAATTCATATATGAAATTATCTTTGTTGCATGAAACGCCGCACAGTGGCGCCCGTAGAGCAAACGAGGTTGCAAAAATCAAAATTTTCATGTGCGCCGACGAAGTTTTGAATAAATCCATGTTATAGGAAACTTTTCAACGATTTCAAATATGCTACTCTTAATAATATCACATTTTTAGTTTAGAAGATATAACCGTTCAAAGTTGACCGACTTTCGGTTTTAAATTGTTGCGATTTTAGGTGTAATATCACGAAAAAAGGGTAACGAATCGCCTTATTTTTTGTTTGTATTGATTGATGTATTTATTAAATGTATAATGATAAAAAAAATTAACTGTTTGCTTTGTGTTCTCCTGGTATATCAATATTTAAAAACTATCCGTTTTTTTCACTATTTTTCAACTTTGACGGAAAATAAAAAAATCTATATTTTTATATATTTGCCATATTTGCAAAACATGTTCTTTGATTATTTCTTTACATAATTCAAAAGGTTTTATCTGCCCGTACGTGCCCGTTTGGCTTCTAGAGGTAAAAAAGTTTAAAAAGACATGGTTGCAGAAATTGTATGGCGTGCATCCCTTACATGTTTGGACTGACAGTAGTTTGATCTAATAGTTTGAAAATTGCATTTTAAGTCGGTTGTCTACCTGGGAGCCTCTGCCAAAGTCTACTCCCAATATTCTGTTACAGACACAGGATGCACAAAAAACTACTCATTGAAATTCGCAGGTACGCACCTCACTTAAAAATTACTTTGGAGTACAAATGGTCAAGAACAATATTGACTTATGGTCCCTCCAGATAGGCACAAATCTTATTTAGACACGAGCATAATATCAAAATTGCATAATTCAGCCTAAATCCATATGTATGCAGGGAACAGGTAAATTTTTAGGCATGGTAGCATAAGCCTATATATTGCAAAATAAGCATAATGCCTGGATTAGTCTACGGCTGAAAGTTGGCGCAACAAGTACTGAAACCATGGCGTTAAACAATTTAAAATTATTTGAACTGTTTAGAAGGTCAACCACACCAAAGTTTTTCACGGAAGTTGCTTTAGAAGAACTTGATAGCTTATAAGGAAATATTGAGAGAAGCGAAATTATAAAAAATAAATAAAATAATTTTTATCTGATATATGCAAATATTAAGGCAAAATGGGTGAAATCTAATCGAACCATTCAGAACTTCAACTCCAAATACGAGGACTGGCTTAATGAAGATACCATCCTGGATATATTGGCAGTAGATAAACCCACCACATCAACCAGAGGAGCAAAAGGAAGGCAAAAAAAAGGTATTGAAGAAAGAGGAAAGTTGCCGATGCCACCAATGACTTGACCACGAAGCATTTATCGGTCGCGCCGTCTGTTAAATATACAAAGGATAGTGAAAGAGTTAGGTCGCAAATTACAAAATCTGTTGCTGATGCAAGCCCACTGCGACTAAAAAGGATTAAGGAAAGCATTCCCACGCCCACAAACGCACACATTAAAAAGTATGGTTCCGAAGAAGCCTTGGCCTTGTTTATGGACTTACAACTTTCCAAAGAAAAATATGAGATACTACGGGCATCCTTGATGCGACAGAGGGCTGACGTTTTACCAGGATACAAGCATATTACGCAAGCCAAAATTAATTCACGACCACTGCATACGGAGTTTACGGAAGTCTCTGTGACAGCCAATCTGCAGGATCTCATGGGCCATACAGCAAATCGGTTGTTGGAGAGTCTTCCTGAAAATGAGGTGAAAATTCTTCCTGAGAAACTGACATTGATCAGCAAATGGGGCTGCGATGGATCATCCGGACAAAGCGTTTATAAGCAAAGGATATCTTCCGATGACGCTACAATATCGGACGGAAATATGTTTATGGCATCTGTTGTTCCTTTGCGGCTAAAATCTGATGTTTCCCTACACTGGAAAAATCCACGTCCGTCATCAGTGCATTATTGCCGACCAATAATGTTTCAGTTTGCAAGGGAATCGCCAGAACTCATAAGGACCACGGTGAAGGACATTGAAGAACAAATAAGCAAGATTAAGCCTACAAAGCTACAAATTGGAGAAGGAAAATATATTGAATGCAATTACGAGTTCCACCTGACCATGGTTGACGGAAAAATCGTAAACAAACTGACAGGAATAACCTCAACATTGTCATGCCCGATTTGCAAAAAGAGTCAGAAGAACTTTGGTAATTTAAACGATTCTACAAACGAGGAGAATTACGAATATGGAATGTCACCATTGCACGCAAGGATAAGTTGTATGGAGTTCTTGCTAAAACTGGCGTATACCCTACCACAAGAGGAGGAAAACTTCGATGAAAATACATCAATAAAGGATAAGGAAAAGATCAGAAAGAAGCAAATACAGGATGCTTTTTTTAAACAAGTTGGAATAAAAGTAGACTGTCCCAAGCACGGATACGGTAACTCAAACGATGGAAACACTTCTATGAGATTTTTTGAAAATGATGAGGCAGTAACTAGAATCACTGGAATTGACAATCAAATCGTGAAATGATTGGGAACGATCTTGAATGTTTTAAACTGCAAAGAAAATGTCAGTTCTACAAAATATGGAGAATATGCATCGAAAACTGCATCTCTTTAAGCAGAAATGTATCCACAGAAGAAGTTGACCCCGACCGTCCATAAAATATTGGCGCATGGCAAAGATATAATTGAGTACCAGTCTTTGCCAATTGGAGAGCTTTCTGAAGAAGCACAGGAGTCTCTTAACAAATTTTATAAAAAATATAGATTGCAGAACACATTCAAAGCATCCAGGGTAAGGCAAAATGAGGACCTATTCAACATGTTGGCAGCATCTTCCGATCCACTTATTTCTTCCCTGAGGCATGTGAAGTCACGAATAGAGTTAGAAAATAGTTATAGTTTAGAAATGATTAGTCTTTTAGATATACCTTCTCTCACGAATTGTGATGAATATTTCACAGAAAATTTAAAAAAGAGGTAATTTTTTTTAATTTGTTGGGTAATAATTTAAAACATAAAACCCTAAAGAAAAAAAATAAAAACAATCTAAAAATGTAAAAATAATTTTTTTTAGTTACCATAAAATTGATTTTTCTACAAATTTTAACTTTGATAAACCATAAGTAGGCCCCTACAAAGCGTAGCACCCCTTCCAAACGCGCATTTCATAGGCTGAACAGTTATCTATCGTATGCTGTTTAAACTGTTCAATTATGTTATTCGGTTCAAAAGATATGATTTTTGCAACGAAAAAACTCAAATGGCGCCACTGTGCGGCGGCGTGCTTTTGCCTTGATTTTTATTTTTAAACTTTTTTAAATTTTTGCCCCAAATATAATATTTTCACCAAAAATTACTTTTTCATAAAAATTATTTCTCCAAAAAAAAAAAAAAAAAATATTTCTTTTTGGAATTTGTAAAAAATATCTGCACCAAAAAATAATTTTTTCATAAAAAAAATCATGGGAGTCCGATCGCAGGGGAGATGTCTAAACATCTAGTAATTTAAGATTTTTTATAGCACTTAAAATCAAACAGAAAGCGTATCACTTATTATAATTATTATTATTATTTATTTTATCCGGTTAATTTTAAATTTTTCGTTTTTTATTTTTTATTTTTAATTTTTCGTTTTTCATTTTTCGTTTTTTATTTTTCATTTAAATTTTTTTTTTTAATTTTGAATTTTTTATTTTTCATTTTTATTTTTCTTTTTCGTTTTTAATTTTTCATTTTTATTTTTAATTTTTAATTTTTTATTTTTAATTTTTAATTTTTTCTTCATTTTTCATTTTCATTTTCCAATTTTTATTTTTCTTTTTTAATTTTTTTTTATGTTTTATTTTTCAATTTTTATTTTTCAATTTTCATTTTTTATTTTTCATATTTTATTTTTAATTTTTTATATTTAATTTTCTATTTTTCATTTTTTATTTTTCATTTTTCATTTTTTATTTTTCATTATTCATTTTTAATTTTATTTTTTCATTTTTCATTTCTTATTTTGCATGTTTCATTTTTTATTTTTCATTTTTTATTTTTAATTTTTTAGTTTAAATTTTTTATTATTCATTTTTTATTTTTTATTTTTCCTTTTAATTTTTTAGTTTTCATTTTTTATTTTTAATTTTTCATTTTTCGTTTTTTATTTTTCGTTTTTCGTTTTTCATTTTTCATTCTTAATTTTTCATTTTTATTCTTAATTTTTTATTATCCATTTTAAATTTTTTTTTTAATTTTTCCTTTTTTGATTTTTAATTTTTCGTTTTTAATTTTTAATTTCTAATTTTTCATTTTTAATTTTTCCTTTTTTTATTTTTCATTTTGCATTTTTCATTTCTTATTTTTTATTTTTCATTTTTCATTTTTCATATTTTATTTTTCATTTTTATTTTTTCGTTTTTCATTTTTTATTTTTTATTTTTTAGTTTTCATTTTTTTTTTTCATTTTTCAATTTTCATTTTTCATTTTTAATTTTTTATTTTTCATTTTTAATTTTTTATTTTTCATTTTTGATTTTTTTTTTCCTTTTTTATTTTTCATTTTTCATTTTTTAAACAGGTTATCATAATATCATAATTTTTTCACCAATACAATCACATTTTGTCTTACGACTCACAGCTTACGCTCACATGTTACGCTTACATGTTACGCTATTTTTGAAATTTACCCCCCTGCGCGTATAGATGTTTACACATCAAAAAAGAAAATGTTTCCACCAAATATATTTTCACAAAAAATTTGTTCCTCATCTCAAATTTTTTTGGACAGTTTCCTACGATATTTTGTGGCGACATAAACAAAAAAAAATATTCTAATGCACCAGAAACTACTTTTTATACCCTCCACATCACAGTTTGTCAATCCGTTTTTAACTCATCGAAATAAATTTCGGAGATCCCAGAAAGTATATATATTATTGATCCTTAAAAAAGGAGAAGTCGACTTAGCGATGTCCGTCTGTCTGTCTGTCTGTTGAAAACTTGCTCGTGTCCGTAATACCGTTTTCTATTGAACTCGAATTTAAGAAAAAATAATTCGGATAATTTTTATTTATTTAACCCTTCAGTGCTCCTGGGATCAAATCCATTGTGATATATCTTTTGTGCAATTATCTGCATATTGCTCGAAGATCCTCTGGAATGATACTGAAACTTATAAAAACAGACCATTGGAAGTGATATTGCTTAAAAAATAAAAGTGGTAAATGATACAGCAGAATGCAGAATGAAGAGTATATTAACATATCAACAAAGAACGAACAAAAAAAATCAATACTTAGTGCAAGTCGTAAGTGATTACAGAAAACAATTTGCATCGCACACTAAATCATCCTTAAATACACCAAAATAAATAGAATTAATTTTATATTTTATATTCTTTTTAATAAATTGTCTTTTATTAGCTTTGGGTCATTTGTGGGTCTTCTTATTTTATTTAGAAAAATATAAATAGTTTTTACACATAAAATAATTTTATAACAAAATTGGTTAAAAGTTGTTTTAAATTATATTCGCGAGCAATAAGCAGATAATTGCACCAAATATACATCAAAAAGAATTATTTTGATTCCAGGAGCACTGAAGGGTTAAATAAATAAAAATTAACTGAATTACTTTTCTTAAATTCTAAATAGTGGTTTCATCGAGTTTAATATAAAAACTCGTTTTCGTTAATTTTTATTTAAAAATATCTTAAAATCCAAAGCTGGTCTTGGCAAATAATGGGTTAACGTTCTCGAATTTATCCCAAATTTTAGGGACGGAAGTTCTACACACTTGGTATTAAATTTTAAGTATCGCATCTAAAAATTCAACAGCACTTACAAAATACTTGATACAAAGTATTTTGAAAGAGTACATTTACAGAATACTTTACAAAAATCCTATTTTTCTCGAAATCCGCAAAAATAAAATCCGTGTCAAAAAAATTCTGGCAAAGGGATTTACTTAAAAATTCGCATAGTTAATCTGTGACATGCATTTAACAAAACCTTGAAGTTACAGCTCCATTTTTTTAAATTTTTTTGAAGAAAAGTTTTTAAAACTTGAAAAAGGAGTTTTTAAAATTTTATCAGAAAAATTTCCCATTTTCGGTCTCAATGCGCAATAGGTTAACAACGTGGTAATAAAACAATACTTTATATACGAGTACTTAAAGTTTAGAGATAAAAAAAAATTATGGCTTTAATCAATTTCTCAAAGTAGAAAAAAATGTCATCAAATTTCATGACCTAGTTTTTTTTCTAAGTTTTAAAGCTTTTTGAAATGATAATTTAATACTGATTCCGAAGTATATATAACAATTTGTCGGAAGAATTAAACTATAGAACGAAATTTTCGTAAAATCTGAAAAAAGGCCATTTTTTCCCCACATAAACACACTCTAAATTTTCAGTCGCGTTGAGCCACCTCTAAATGTTTTTTGATTGGCCCAAAACTTTGTATTTCTCAGTTTTTTTGCTATTCGCGTATTTCTAGGGGGTGCGACCGAGATTTTGAACACTTTTTTTATTAAGGGCCACCCTACTGCACGCTAACAGTCTAGTCAGATTAACAAAATCAGTCTTATTGCCCAAAATCGGCTATGGTTTGACAATTTACTGCAAAGCAGCCAAATCTAATTTGCAAATAATCGAAAGTCTACTTAATGCCGCCATAATAGCCAGTCTAAGAGCATTTAGAACAACTCCACTTATAAAGTTACGAACAGAAGCCGGAATTGATCCTCTACACCTACGCGCAAACAAACTAAAATTTCGTCTATTGTATAAAGTTTTAAACACAAAATCATCACTACTTCAAATACATATTTCCATGTTGAATAGAAACAACACAGAACACAAGTTTCCATCGACTCTTTCCCACCTATATAAACTAGCAAACAAAATTAAATTACAGAAATTTTCATCACCAACGGAAAATTCTCCCCCATAGCTTTTGAAAATAAACTAAATTTGAAAATAAATTACAAATATTTAATAAAAATTTTACCACACATGAAACATTTAAACAATTATACAACGAAATCCAAAGCTAATAACTGGGAATTAATATTTACAGATGGTTCAAAAACAACAAATCACGTTGGGTTTGCTCTTGTAGACGAAAATGAATCCACCCAAGTCTCAGGACTGTTGCCACAAAACGCCACAACATTGAAGCCGAAGCTATTGCAATTGCCGAAGGTATTAAATTTAACAAAAGATTAGACAAAAAATTCATCATTTGTACTGACAGTCAGTCAGTGTTCGAAGTAACCAAAAATACAAAAAATAAAAACGAAACTATTATTTTCATTCAGCAAAAACTAATCCAAATGAATAAAAAAGCTAAACTATTGTGGGTCCCAAGCCACATGGGAATTAAAGGGAATGAAGCTGCAGACATAGCAGCAAAAGGGACAAATATACTCCCAACATTCACCTTTTCCCCACTTACAAAAAGTTTCCTAACAAGAACATTTAAAACCTAAATTACTCCATTCGAAACAAATGGGAAAGTTATAACCATCTTTAAAAAGGAATCAACCCTGACGAAATACCACTTCAGCTTCCATCCTCCACTAACTGCTCTAAAAATAAATTATTATCAGTGGAGCCACACCCTGTCTGTCTGTTATGCAACAACTCAAAACTAACAATAATGCATCTCCTAGCAGACTGTCCCTCCCTCCCTTCGCACTTCCCGTCTACGCATATGTTACTCAGACAACATTATAAATTTACTGAAAAATCCAGCTGAGGATAATGGTAATTCAACCTACGAATTTCTCAAACACCTTAATATTCAAAAGGAAATCTATAATATTAATAGGCTAGGCGAGTTTATGTGACCGATGTTTTGTTCTACCATTTTATTCCGATTTTGACCAAGCGTATATTATTTGAAAGGTATTTCCTTTTAGCCGTTTTGCAGATTTACAGATTTTTAAATTTTTTTTCTTTATTTTGAGTAAATTGCATTTAAAGTTGCTACTAACACATACATAAAATTATACAATGCTATGTGTGTGTTTATTAAATTTGTTAATGTGTTTGGAATAAAAATGAGTAAGGTCTTTATTTTTTTTGGAAAAGTGGGTCCGTTTTCTGGAAAAAAATAATTTGCCATATATGGCTTCATGTGCTTTCCTACGTTTTTCATCACAAAAATGCATTGCCATATACGGCGCACAGTGGCGCCATTTGAGTTTTTTCGTTGCAAAAATCATATCTTTTGAACTGAATAACATAATTGAACAGTTTAAACAGCATATGATATAGATAACTGTTCAGCCTATGAAATGAGCGTTTGGAAAGGGTGCTACGCTTTGTAGGGGCCTACTTATGGTTTATCAAAGTTAAAATTTGTAGAAAAATCAATTTTATGGTAACTAAAAAAAATTATTTTTACATTTTTAGATTGTTTTTATTTTTTTTCTTTAGGGTTTTATGTTTTAAATTATTACCCAACAAATTAAAAAAAATTACCTCTTTTTTAAATTTTCTGTGAAATATTCATCACAATTCGTGAGAGAAGGTATATCTAAAAGACTAATCATTTCTAAACTATAACTATTTTCTAACTCTATTCGTGACTTCACATGCCTCAGGGAAGAAATAAGTGGATCGGAAGATGCTGCCAACATGTTGAATAGGTCCTCATTTTGCCTTACCCTGGATGCTTTGAATGTGTTCTGCAATCTATATTTTTTATAAAATTTGTTAAGAGACTCCTGTGCTTCTTCAGAAAGCTCTCCAATTGGCAAAGACTGGTACTCAATTATATCTTTGCCATGCGCCAATATTTTATGGACGGTCGGGGTCAACTTCTTCTGTGGATACATTTCTGCTTAAAGAGATGCAGTTTTCGATGCATATTCTCCATATTTTGTAGAACTGACATTTTCTTTGCAGTTTAAAACATTCAAGATCGTTCCCAATCATTTCACGATTTGATTGTCAATTCCAGTGATTCTAGTTACTGCCTCATCATTTTCAAAAAATCTCATAGAAGTGTTTCCATCGTTTGAGTTACCGTATCCGTGCTTGGGACAGTCTACTTTTATTCCAACTTGTTTAAAAAAAGCATCCTGTATTTGCTTCTTTCTGATCTTTTCCTTATCCTTTATTGATGTATTTTCATCGAAGTTTTCCTCCTCTTGTGGTAAGGTATACGCCAGTTTTAGCAAGAACTCCATACAACTTATCCTTGCGTGCAATGGTGACATTCCATATTCGTAATTCTCCTCGTTTGTAGAATCGTTTAAATTACCAAAGTTCTTCTGACTCTTTTTGCAAATCGGGCATGACAATGTTGAGGTTATTCCTGTCAGTTTGTTTACGATTTTTCCGTCAACCATGGTCAGGTGGAACTCGTAATTGCATTCAATATATTTTCCTTCTCCAATTTGTAGCTTTGTAGGCTTAATCTTGCTTATTTGTTCTTCAATGTCCTTCACCGTGGTCCTTATGAGTTCTGGCGATTCCCTTGCAAACTGAAACATTATTGGTCGGCAATAATGCACTGATGACGGACGTGGATTTTTCCAGTGTAGGGAAACATCAGATTTTAGCCGCAAAGGAACAACAGATGCCATAAACATATTTCCGTCCGATATTGTAGCGTCATCGGAAGATATCCTTTGCTTATAAACGCTTTGTCCGGATGATCCATCGCAGCCCCATTTGCTGATCAATGTCAGTTTCTCAGGAAGAATTTTCACCTCATTTTCAGGAAGACTCTCCAACAACCGATTTGCTGTATGGCCCATGAGATCCTGCAGATTGGCTGTCACAGAGACTTCCGTAAACTCCGTATGCAGTGGTCGTGAATTAATTTTGGCTTGCGTAATATGCTTGTATCCTGGTAAAACGTCAGCCCTCTGTCGCATCAAGGATGCCCGTAGTATCTCATATTTTTCTTTGGAAAGTTGTAAGTCCATAAACAAGGCCAAGGCTTCTTCGGAACCATACTTTTTAATGTGTGCGTTTGTGGGCGTGGGAATGCTTTCCTTAATCCTTTTTAGTCCCAGTGGGCTTGCATCAGCAACAGATTTTGTAATTTGCGACCTAACTCTTTCACTATCCTTTGTATATTTAACAGACGGCGCGACCGATAAATGCTTCGTGGTCAAGTCATTGGTGGCATCGGCAACTTTCCTCTTTCTTGTGAAAATTGAACACTCCTCAATACTTTTTTTGGCCTTCCTTTTGCTCCTCTGGTTGATGTGGTGGGTTTATCTACTGCTAATATATCCAGGATGGTGTCTTCATTAAGCCAGTCCTCGTATTTGGAGTTGAAGTTCTGAATGGTTCGATTAGATTTCACCCATTTTGCCTTAATATTTGCATATATCAGATAAAAATTATTTTTTATAATTTCGCGTCTCTCAATATTTCCGTATAAGCTATCAAGTTCTTCTAAAGCAGCTTCCGTGAAAAACTTGGTGTGGTTGGCCTTCTAAACAGTTCAAATAATTTTAAATTGTTTAACGCCATGGCTTCAGTAATTGTTGCGCCAACTTTCAGTCGTAGACTAATCCAGGCATTATGCTTATTTTGCAATATATAGGCTTATGCTACCATGCCTAAAAATTTACCTGTTCCCTGCATGCATATGGATTTAGGCTGAATTATGCAATTTTGATATTATGCTCGTGTCTAAATAAGATTTGTGCCTACCTGGAGGGACCATAAGTCAATATTGTTCTTGACCATTTGTACTCCAAAGCAATTTTTAAGTGAGGTGCGTACCTGCGAATTTCAATGAGTAGTTTTTTGTGCATCCTGTGTCTGTAACAGAATATTGGCAGTTGACTTTGACAGAGGCTCACAGGTAGACAACCGACTTAAAATGCAATTTTCAAACTATTAGATCAAACTACTGGCAGTCAAAACACGTAAGGGATGCACGCCATACAATTTCTGCAACCATGTCTTTTTAACCTTTTTTACCTCGAGAAGCCAAACGGGTACGTACGGGCAGATAAAACCTTTTGAATTATGTAAAGAAATAATCAAAGAACATGTTTTGCAAATATGGCAGATATAGAAAAATATAGATTTTTTTATTTTCCGTCAAAGTTGAAAAATAGTGAAAAAAAACGGATAGTTTTTAAATAGTGATTTACCAGGAGAAACACAAAGCAAACAGTTAATTTTTTTTACCATTATACATTTAATAAATACATCAATCAATGCAAACAAAAAATAAGGCGATTCGTTACCTATTTTTCGTGATATTACACCTGAAATCGCAACAAATTGACTAAAAATTGTGTGTTTTTTTTGAAAACCGAAAGTCGGTCAACTTTGAACGGTTATATCTTCTAAACTAAAAAATGTGATATTATTAAGAGTAGCATATTTGAAATCGTTGAAAAGTTTCCTATAACATGGGTTTATTCAAAACTTCGTCGGCGCACATGAAAATTTTGATTTTTGCAACCTCGTTTGCTCTACGGGCGCCACTGTGCGCCGGCTTAAAATTAATTTTTGGGCTATTTTAATGTCAATTTTGACAGCAGTTCCTGATGATGATCCTCAAAGAGGATCGAAATATAGAAATAAATATAGAATAATAAACTCAAATCATTGAGCGTTTTTATTGATCTTAAGCCGGAATATCAACAAAAATCATAGATAAAGCGCTGGTCGAATATCACATTTAAGACTTAAAAAAAACGATTTTTTCTGGAAAAAATTATTTTTGGTGAATTTTTTTTTGTTGTAAAGATAGTATTCACAAAAAATCTTTGACGTAATAAAAATCGTTAGTTTTTTTAAAAAATTTTTTTTTTGATAACTATTTTCTTATTGATTGATAAAGATCGAAAATAAAATTTTTATAAAAAATAATAAAATTAAAATATTTTCTTATTTTTGAAAAATATTTTTTTTTTTTTTTTTGTTGAAAAATAATTTTGGTGAAAAAATAATTTTTGGTGAAAATGTTATATGTATTTGGACATATAACGATTTTTATTGAAAAAATTATTTTTGGTGATTTTTTTTTTTTTTTTGTAGAGATAGTATGTACTCACATCTAAATCGTCTAATAAAAAACATGTTGGCAATAAAATTATTTTTGATTCAGTACTTTAAATGATCTAAATTTCAGAACTTTTGCTAGTCGAAAAGTTGGTGAAAATTCAGTCACAAAAATCCGGCCCAATCAAACAAACATAGCGAGTTTAATAAAACATAAAAAGAGGATCTGGAAATCTTAAAGTTGCTACCAAGTCATAGATTTGGATATGCATTCTCTAAAATGACATTACCAAATAATTTATCAATATATTCGCTAGCTTAATATTTTCGCTAACTGTAATAACACTCTTGTTTTAGCCTTCAACTTAAAGTTAAAAATGAGCTCTTCTCAATCTTAATAACGATGTAACATTGTTTGATGGTGTAAATGGCATATTAAACACATAATATTCATATTTACTTCTGTAAATACATGCTGTTGTGCTGACTGTTATTTGTTGTTGGCGTTGAAGATGTTACTGAAGTGTTAACGACATGTGCTGCAAATTAAAGTATTTTTAATTGCTACCATATATAAGTATGGTGACATTTACTTCTACATACGCTAAAGCATAATATAAAGCTTTATTTGAAAGATCTGCAAGTATGTTTTGTTGTTGTTTTTTTTTCCTTTTCTTTGCAATAAAACAAAAGTTATATATTCCAGGATTGTGGATGTAATGAAAGGCCACAACGACGGCCAAAAAAATAAGACATATACTTGTGATAAAATGTTACACTTGTCTTCTATCTGAAGAACAATTTGGGGATATTGAAAAACATCATCAGAGCCTTCCTTAAGGCCATACCGCATAAGCTTCCGAGAGTTAACCAAATAAGTACGTTTAGTAAAAAGATATTTCTAAACATTTTTTATAAAGCACAAAACAAAAAATCAATGCAGATTTAAGGATTATTGCTTTAAATATTTTGATGTAGGGTTTTTATTTGAAAATAAAATAAAACAAACATATTCCATATACGAAAATTAGCAAAATCATTTATAGCCCTGAGCTTTTCGGACCAGATACACAGAATACACACTTACTATATGTTCAGATTTGCCCTTTAAAAGGTTCACTCGTTAAAAAGTGTTTATTTACTCATATTCATGCAATTGTATACTACACCATTTAACCTTTAAAAGAGTGACAACTTTTTTTCAAAGCATTTATGGTTATATCAAGTGTTAGCAATTTGAGTTACAAAAATATGTATTGAATGCTGTTGAAATTATGAGCTGTAGGTTCTTTAATGACTGATTGTTACCTGTTTCATTTGGCCATACCTATAATATTAATAGGCTGGAATCTGCTAGTTTACTATTAAACCCTACAAAACTTTTTTCGATCCAATAAAACGTGGCAACTTTTATGTACTTTTTTCTGCAAAATTGCGAGTTTAAAAATTATTATGTAAAAGGTCATTGAACCGAGAAAAAATTAAAATTTTTGCTCTAGACTCACTACGTGACACCCCATACAATGACTTTAGCGAGAGTGTTGTAGTCCAACTTATTGGATATAGAAAATAGACATTAACCAAATTTGAAATGGAAATTCTATTATTTTTTTTTTTTTGTATAATCGCTTATTTTTAGCAAAAACAATTTTAGCAAAAACATTTACATATACCCCACTATGCGGGGGCATATAGGTGTTTGTTTCTAACTGCCAAAAATATCTGTTATATTTATCGACTCAGAATCAGATGCAAATACAAAAAATATATCATTAGGAGATTTGGTATATAAGCTTTCGTTAGCCATGGGCTATTAAAATTGGTGAAAATCGGGACTTGATCCCTTACGCATGATCGCTATGAGATCGACCTAAAATGCCCCAAGATCCAAATTATTATGTAGATCATGCTCAAAATGGTTTTTTATGTGTACATTATACCCAGTAATCAGTAGTCGAAAAAAAAACTCTGTAGACCTATTCTTAATCTTAGCCCCATTAAAAGTTGCTTTCCGTTCTAAACAAAACAAAATTTATTTTTGGTTTGTCTTTGATTGCAAAAAATAAGTGATCTTACCAAATGTGCTCATGACCGATTCCTTTTTTGACCTAGTGTACATATAAAAGTATTAAGACAATTATAGTTTTTCTATACTGACTAGACGAAACTCTGCATCATACGTTTATTGCAAGGGTGTTAGTTTCAACTACTTGGATATAGAAAATAAGCATAAGCCAAATTTGAGCTATATAAATAGGGGCCCCATATAAATAGGGGCTAGATCGAAAAATGGACCGATCCTGACCATGTTTGGTGAAGTTACTTACTTTTTGCTAAAACGTATACAAACCAAATTTGAGAAAAATCTGTACAACATTGTTTTATTTTCTGATAGATTTTAGTGAAAATCGGGAAGCATCTTCATATCGCGGCTATGACTAAGAATTGATATACGGGGTTTATTTTTGGACTACTGATTAATAAATGTAATAAACATGCAAAAACCAATTTTACCGAGATCTATATGATAATTTGGATTTCAGACGCTCTCATTGGGGTCATTGGTATGACGACTAGGTCTGAACATGCACCAATTTTCATTAATTTCAATACCGTTCATCCCATGGTCGATAAAAAATATATTTAAAATTTCGTTAAAATATATTCATATTACAAGGTTTACATGGCAACACAGATGGAAGCACAGACGGACGGACGGACGGATAGACGGACATTGCTACATAGGTTTAGTTAGATAAAAATAAGGTTTACATAGACATACAGACGGATGAACGAACATCGCTAAATCGACTCAGAAAGTGATTCTGAGTATAATAAGAAGTGGGTCTAAGTCAAGTATTTTTAGTAGTTATAAATATCAGCACAAACTAAAGATACCCCGACCAAAGAGTGTTACAGAGTATAATAATGTTGGAAAAATATTTTTGAGGTAAAAATGTTTTGAAGTGAAATAATTTTTTCGGTAACATATAACATATAAGGGCGACAACCACGGACAAAGTAAGATCAGAGAAAATCCTAAAATGTAAGGGGAGCTTAAATAGTTCTCTAGGGAAAGAAATTGCTGACGAACTGTCCAAAAAGGGTTCCTCCCTAGAAGTTGTCAATTTATAGAACTGCATATTTTTCAAAATTCTCAAATTGAGACTAGCGAACCGATTTGCATAAATCGTTGGGTAGGTCACGAAAAATTTAGAAGAATAGGGTCACTCCGTAGTGAATAAGAAAGAGCTATGTAAAATAATTGTTATTCTTAATAGACACTCTGAAGTGAAGGCATATCTACATCATATCGGAGGTGGTGTATCAGGCATATGCAAAGCTCATAGAGAGGATGACGAGATCCTCTGTAACTGTCCTGCCTTTGCAGGAATCAAACTTACACATTTATCAAACGATATTTTAGCCACCTTGATGGATTTGGCGGGGATTATTTGGAATGTTCGTAATTGACACCGTATTTCTAGTTTAATATAGAGGTTCCTTCCTCTGGATTACTGAAGATCGCAAAAAAAATTTATTTTCTAGATTATATGTATATCCGAAAGAATATGAGCTATATAAATTGATGGCTGCTCTTTTTATCTACCCTAACTATTTTCTATTTTTTTCGTTTTAGCCTTTATTTTCAATATAGATTTAGCAATATGTACTGTGAAGAGATAAAGTATTCGTAAATTTATATTTATTTTAAAAATCATTTAAAAATCACATTCAAAAAAAAATTTTTTTTATACGATCTCAAATGTCTGTTTTATTGATGTCAGTTATAAATTTTGCCAAAAAACTTCATTTTCTTTGCAAGAAGTACAGAAAAAATCAGAAAGTCAGATCTTCACAGAGAAAAAGTATTCGTATGTTTCACATTTCGTCAAATTTTTCACTAATTACAATTCGATTTAGTGAAGAAATATTAATTACTGGTAAAAATTTTTGTTTTTAGAAGAAACGCTGGAAAAGTATATAATAAAGAAGATGGAACATAAATCAAAGGAAACTACCAGAAAGGATAGGGAAATACTAATGACCTTCGGAAGGAAAGGACATACATACCTAAAGGCCAGTATACACGGTCAAAATGCTTGACGTCAAATTCATGTATGTGTGCATGAAGCTTTGAACATACACGGTACTGCATAGCACTTCAATCATTCATTTGGTTTTTGATTTTGTGCGGTAAACATCATGCCGGTAGCGGACGATACACTTGTCGACATTTTGGTTGTGTGCTTAAAAGCAAAAGAAAATGAAAAAAGAAGAAGAAGAGACGTATCTGGATGAAGGAGTGGTTAAAAAAAAGGAATTCATTTACCCATGAAAACTTAACCTAAACTTCCAGCAATTCTAAAATATTTTTCCTTTCATCCGACAACTCCTCACAACCATTTGCTTCAAAGTCACATTAAAAATGAGAACATGCTTGATCAATCAACGATATACACACATCAAATTCATACGTCATGCAAGCAGAAAATCTAAAATTTTTGATTTTGCTTCAATCATCATCGGTGTGACACATACAAACACATTTTCACTAATACCACCAAAATGCAGTTCAATACTTTTGACCGTGTATATCCCGCTTAAGATAAAATTATTGAAATAGTTGAGAGAACTTGTAACAGAGTCGAAACAATAATTTACATACATGTCAGAATGTAACGTGGCATGAAACGTGAAGAATCAGCTATAATCCGAAAAATCAAAATGATCCAAAGCAAATGGAGTCAAAAATAGCTTCGGAGGTTTTCTCAGAATATGTAAGCGAGTTTTAGTTTATAACAGGGCTATGGAGTCGGAGTCGGAGTTGCGGAGTTCAAGTCGGAATCGCAGTGTTTGCACCGGAGTCGAAGTCAATGTCGCTAAAAAAACTCGCGACTCTGACTCCAAAAGGTCTCGCAATTGCGCGTTCATGAAAATTTCATGGAGAATAGAGATACATATTTGAAACATATGTATCAATGGGTTTTACTTGATTTAAAGTAAAAAAATTTAATCTTGAGCCTGATTACTTTATAACTAAATCATTTAAATGATAAAGATCGAAAATAAGACTTCTTATTTTTATAGTTGTAAAAATAGAAAATAATAAATTCAAAAACTTTTTAAAATATTTGCCAAATCAAAAATTCTTCGATATAACATTTAAAGTTTTTTATTTCAAATGAAGAATTGTTATTTGTTTATTATTAAAAGATTAAATAAAAATAAATAAAATATTTCACAAATAAAATATTATATTGCTTCATTCGCATAAATACTAGCAGATTCCAGCACTAGAAATTCGAGTGCAAGTTCTAGGAATTTTTTTTTTTTCATTTAATAAATTCTTGACCCTAAAAGTATGCTAATTCGCAATTCAAAACCTTTTTCGGTTTATGTCCAAAATAATTTTTCCAATTCAACACAATTACTATTGTGAATGAAGAAAACAAACTTACAAACACATTAACAAATTTAATAAACACACACATAGCAATGTTTACTTTTATGTACGTGTTAGTAGCAACTTTAAATGAGCACTACCTCAAAACAAAATGTTCCAAACAGCGCAAATCTGTAAATCTGGTGGACACCTAAAAAGAAATACCTTTCAAATAAGATACGTTTGGTCAACATCGAGAGAAAACTGTTTAGCAAATCATAGGTCACAAGAAATCGCCCTACCTATTAATATTATATAGTAGATATTCATATACACTCCTTGCCACATGAATAGAACCCCCCTTATTATTTTTTACAACTGCAATTCTCTCTGATATTTGCAATCAATTATCGGTGGTTTGTTGTGTGTTTTAAAGGTGTCTCTTTTTTCTTGCTCTGAGAACAAATTTGTGTTCTGGAAGAGTCCCGTTATAATATTTTTTCATATTTTGTTTTGTGATTGACCAAAATTGACTGCATTTTTGGCGTCACTTTATTAGGACCCCCGCATTAACTTTAGTTTTCTTAAGCAATTGAACAAGTGCAGTAGAAAAAAAAATTTTTTTTAATTAAGATTGAGTTATTTTAGTGAATTTGTTTTTAAAGCTGAAAAAATTAAAATCCGAATTTATAAGGAATGTGGACAATCGATCCACAAAATTGCTGAACGAATCAAAAGAAGCCGAAATGTGGTATCTAAATTTTTACGGAATGAGTTAAGCTACGGTAAAAATATGAAAGGCCGTATTAAAATTGTACTTTCGGCAACTGATAAACGTGCTATTCTCAGAGCAGCATCAAATTCTCACGACTCGTCGGCAAAAATTAAAGGTGAAACTGGTGTTTCGGCAAGCTTAAGAACAGTGCAGCTTGTAATTTCGAAGGCTGAACATCTGACGCGACTAAAACTTAAGAAAAAACCACCACTTAACGATGCTCGCAAAAATATGCGCTTGGATTTTTGTAGAACTCACATGGCGTGGAACGACGACTGGCACCGTGTAATTTTTTCAGATGAAAAAAAATTCAATTTAGAAGGACCTGACGGCTTCAATTATTGCTTTCATGATCTCCGAAAAGAGGAGCATCAATTGGATCGTTTGCATAGCAGATTGTGGTACCTGTGAGCTGAAATTTTTGTCTAGCACCATGAACGCTAGTTGCTATATTGGAGTGTTACAAGAAGCATTTCCTCACTTTCAGAACATTTTTGGAAGCTTACTGTGGACATTCCAGCACGACAATGCACCAATTCATACAGCCCGAGCGGTAAACTCATGGATACGCGATCAAAATGTTAATGTGCTCGATTGGCCCCTTTACTCACCGGACCTTAAAATCATTGAAAATACGTGGGGATGGCTAGCTCGTAAAGTCTATGCTTCTGGAAAGCAATACAGTACCAAAGAAGAACTCATTGAAGGCATAAAAGTGGCTTGGTCGGCCATTTCGCTCGATTACATAAAATCATTATATGATTCTCTTCCCAGTCGAATTTACGAAACAATCGTTAAAAAAGGAGGCTCTACGCATTATTGAAAAGACTTTGAAATGTACAAAAATTTTCATAAAATATAAATAAAATTAAAAACTTTTATTGCAAACCATACATAAACTATTTTTTTATAGTAGGGTCCTATTCATATGACGCAAATTTTGAACGCATTATTTTTACTTGATTTACAAAATTTTTATAAAAAAAAACATGTGCATATATTGAATACATTTTTGTAGTGTTCAATGAAAACTAAATAACCGTTAAACAGAAATAAAACTAAGTTCCTAACATTTTTTTTGTAGAAGCTACAATGTTTCGAACAAATTTTGTTTGAGGGTCCTATTCATGTGGCAAGGAGTGTACATTTAGCATCGGAGTTGGAGTCGAACTTTAAAAATTTCAGCTGCTGGAGTGAAAGTCGTAGTTGGAACTTTTTGTTGACGACTTTACAACCTGGTTTATATTTATATAGAAGAAAAAGAAAAAAAATGTTTAGAGTATGCGAAAACATGCCGTAACCATAATTCAGAGCACTGGAATCGTGTCATCTTTGCAGGCGGAAAAAGTTAAAGCTATTTAAATCTGACGGAGAGGCTTAAGTATGGCGAAAGCCAATCACTGAGATGCACGAAATGACTTCAGTCGAACATTATGTAGTGCCTCAGCTGTTTTGATGGCAACGAAGTCCGTGAATAACATTTTATAGATAGCATAATGGACCATAAAATATACATTGGGATACTCAAGAAAAATCTTGTACAAACTATCGAACAAATAGGCCTGACAAACAATTATATCTTCACTCAAGACAATGATACTAAATATGTGGACCTAAATAGAAAGTTATTGATCTTGCAAAATGTATCGAAATGGATGGAGACCCTCGCCAAAGCCCTGATATTAACCCTTTTGAACATGGGAAATTCTCAAGCAAACTATTAGAAAACGGCACATTTCTAACAACAAAAATTGAGGATTTTCTTAAATGAAGTATGGTATAGAAAACCGCTGGAAATTGCTTTAAATTTGGCAAGCTCAATGCCTGGATGGTTGGGGACAAAATACATAATTTGAAAATACGGTAAATACTTTTTCTATATTATATTATGTGCATTATTGTTTTTGCAAATTTTTAAAAATTATAGGAGGGCGGTCCCGAACAACCCGACCTAACGCAACAAATTTGAGAAAATTTTTCCTTATTTATCAACATAATCTACCTTTCGATACATTTTGCCCATACCCTGTTCAAAGTAAGAACTGTCTAACTCCTTAAAATAGCCATCAATCCAGATCCAACATATTCATTGTTGGCAAATGTCTTACCGCTGGCAATTTTTTCCAGGTCCAAAACAGAAAATAATGTTTAGGAGCTAAATCTAGCGAATAAGATGCGTGATGAAGCAATTCGAAGTTTAATTCATGAATATTGGCCATAGCAATAGCGAATGTGTGAACTCGATGCACTGTCTTGATGAAACAACAATTTTCTTTTTGGTAATGCGGAATTTTTTCATTAATTGCATCACTTAAATAATGCAATAGTTTAGCATAATAATCGACATGATTGTTTTTCCGCGCGCATCCCAAAAAACAGACGCCATAACCTTGCCTGCAGATGGAGCTGTCGTCGCCTTCTTTAGACACGATTCTCCCACTTCAGTCCACAAATTTGACTGTTCCTTTGTTCTAGGTGTAAAGTGGTGAACCCATGTATTATCCCTTATTACTAAGCGACGGAAAAACTCGGCTTTATTGCGTGGAAACTTTGCCAAAGTCTCAACTGAAACATCTTCTAATTTGTGCAAACGCGACATCCATCTTGCGGACATCTTTCACATCTCGAAATTTTTGGTTTATATGTGATGTAAAGCACTTTTTGAAATGCCTATCACTTCTCCTCGTTCTCGAACCTTCAGCCGTCGATCATCGAACATAATTTTTTTGATTTTCTTGACCGTTTCTTGCATGGCCACCTCAATTGGTCGACCACTACAGTGTTCGTCTTGATGGCTCATACGGCCTGGTTAAAACTCTACCACTCAATATTTTGAAGTCGAAAACGAAGAAGCAGACTATGGAGTAGTAGGGTCTAGCTCGACTTTACTATTGGTTGTATTGAATTACATAATGGTGGCAAATTTTTTCCAAGTTTACTAATAGACATACTAACCAACGTGGTTTCTTGAAACTTAAAACATAAGTTTTATAAGGATGCCACTTTTCACCAAAAGGAATTTTTTCAAACTACTGACGCCATCAACACGTCAGGTCGGATTGTTCTGGAAATGCCCATGTATATATGAATATATGTTTAATGCAAAAAATAATGTAATAGACGAATACTTTATATCTCCACTGTATTCAAAATCTTATATATTAATCGTTGTATGCGTGAGTTTCTATCAACTGTCTCTTCTAAGCCGGGTAGGCTTACGATTCCTTATCAGCTGACAACGATAGATCGTCTCTGCTTATGAAATCAATCAAAAATATGAATATGAAGTTGAAACTAAGTTATAACGTTGCAAAACGCAACCTACATAACTAACACGATATACACGACATGATATACTAACTAATACGATATAACATAACATACACGACACTAACTGACTACGACCACCCATACTTAACGTACATGACGTCACTATACACATTTACAACACGAACACTGACTGACCCTATACCAACCAGATTACATTCAAGTAACATCTTTTATTCATTCTCATTCAGTCAATATATTAATTTAGATAAGTAGCAAGGTTGGTATAGATAAAGTCAGTGAAGTCGCGTTAATGACAAGACTCTGGGTCAAGTCTAGTAAGTGACAAAACCTTGTGCCGGAACAATCTGCCACCACGTAGATATAGCCAAAGACATATTTTGCAGTGACGATCGACCTCGGTCGTCATCAATAAATTTTACTCCAGCAACTTCTGTTGACTGCTCTCGCTACTCCAGCAACCTTCAGTTGACTGCTCACGCTACTCCAGCAACTTCTGTTGACAGCTCTCGCTACTGCAGCAACCCTCATTTGACTGCTCTCGCTAATTCTTCTCTTCTACTTCCAGGTCGGCGATTGCCATCAACCTACGTTACATTACAACCGACCTTACCAAGCAGTCTATCCAGCCGACAACTCAACCGAACTATCGTCACAACCGATCTGTACCGAGCAGCCGAATCAGCCGACAACTAAGCGAAGCAACCGAGTTACCATCACAACCGATCTGTACCGAACAGTCTAAGCCAGCCGACAACTCAACCGAACTATCGTCACAACCGATCTGTACCGAGCGAGCCAGCCGACTACGAAGCAAAGCAGCCGATCTAACGATACAACCGATTGCTCCCGATTAAACAGTCGATCTACCGATAAAACCGACGACTGCCGATTGAGTGACCGACTTACCGATACAGCCGAGTGCTACCGATTAAAGAGCCGACATACCGATAGAGCCGATTTGTATCGATTACCCAGTCGACTTACCGACACAAACTACTACAGCCGATATTACCGATCTACAGATAAACGAACCATTTCGACCACCGATAAGAAGCCTAGAAGGTCCGAGTCAGAACTGAAGAGCCATCGCCAGTGTGTCATTATTTATAACATATATAACATATTAGGGTGCCCCTTAATAAAAAAAGTGTTCAAACTGTCGGTCTCACCCCCTAGAAATATGCGAATAGCAAAAAAACTGATAAATACAAAGTTTAGGGCCAAACAAAAAACGTTTAGTCGTGGCGCAAAGCGATTGAAAATTTCAATTGTGTTTATATGGGGAAAATATGATTTTTTTTTTCAGATTTTACGAAAATTTCGTTCTATAGTATAACTTTACCGACAAGCTGTTATATAATTCGACATCAGTATTAAATTATCCTTTCAAAAGGCTATAAAACTTCAAAATCGAATAAAACCTTGCCAAGAAATAGCAAATGCCCCAGACCACATTTGTGCCAAAAAAAACTAGGTCATGAAATTTGATGGCATTTTTTTCAACTTTGAGAAATGGATTAAAGCCATCATTCTATTTTGGTCTCTATACATATAAGTACTCAGATATGAAGTATTGTTTTATTACCACGTTGTTAACCTATTGCGCATTGAGACCGAAAATTGGAAATTTTTTTGATAAAATTTTTAAAACTCCTTTTTCAAGTTTGAAAAAATTTTCTTAAATAAAATTTAAAAAAGTTAATATATTACTTTAAGATTTTATGAAATACATGTTGCAGATTAACTGTGTGAATTTTTAAGTAAATCCCTCTATCAGAATTTTTTTGACAAGGATTTTATTTTTTCGGATTTCGAGAAAACTTGGATTTTTGTGAAATATTCTGTAAATGTACTCTTTCTAAATACTTTGTATAAAAAATTCATCACTTTTCTACTTTTAAATGTTATGTTTTATCTTAATAGCCTAGGGTTTCGGAAAAAAATAATATGACTCCATTAACCCTTTTGGAATTGGGGTCACATATGACCCCAAGCTAATAAAAGACAATTTATTAAAAAAATTCAAATATTTTGTAAGTGCTGTCCAATTTTTAGATGCGGCGCTTAAAATATAATAACCAAATGTGTAGAAGTTTCGTTCCAAAAATTTTGGGATAATTCCGAGAACGTTAACCCATTATTTGCCAAGGCCAGATTTGGATTTTAAGATATTTTTAAATAAAAATTACCGAAAACGAGTTTTTGTATTACACTCGATGAAACCACTATGTAGAATTTAAGAAAAATAATTCGGTTAATTTTTTTTTATCTAACCCTTTATTTAACCCTTGATATCAAAATTATGCATTGTGATATATCTCTGGTGCAATTGTCTGCTTATTGCTCGCGAATATATATTAAAACAACTTTTCAACTTTTTGTTATAAAATTACTTTATATAATAAAGTAATAGTTGAATATCTTGCGGTCTCACTCACCAATTTGGTGGATATTGATAAAAATCGCCAAAAAAAAAAATCAGGTCAATCGGTGAAGATGCCATTACTTATAATGGTTGACATTTTTGATTTTTAATAATCAGTCGCTTTATATTATCTTCAATGTCACCTACAACATCTTTTCAAACTTCTAACATTTTATTTCCCGGTTTTAAATAGTTTATTAATAAAAGTAAATTTCAAATATAATAATATTAAATTTATACTACTCTTAATGGAACAAATTACAAAACTAAATCAAAGTGAATTTCAAAAACGTCCTATTTTTGAGACATATGACCTAAGTTGTTTTAATTTATATTCGCGAGCAATAAGCAGATAATTGCACCAGAGATATATCACAATGGAAAATTTGTTTCTTAAATTCTAAATAGTGGTATCAACAAGTTTAATTGAAAAACTCGTTTTCGGCAATTTTTATTTTAAAATATCTTAAAATCCAAAGCTGGCCTTGGCAAATAATGGGTTAACGTTCTCGGAGTTATCCCAAAATTTTTGGAACGAAACTTCTACACATTTGGTTATTATATTTTAAGCGTCGCATCTAAAAATTGGACAGCACTTACAAAATATTTGAATTTTTTGAATAAATTGTCTTTTATTAGCTTAGGGTCATATGTGACCCCAATTCCAAAAGGGTTAATGGAGTCATATTATTTTTTTCCGAAATCCTAGGCTAGTAAGATAAAATATAACATTTAAAAGTAGAAAAGTGATGAATTTTTGATACAAACTATTTAGAAAGAGTACATTTACAGAATATTTCACAAAAATCCAAGTTTTCTCGAAATCCGCAAAAATAAAATCCTTGTCAAAAAAATTTTGAAAGAGGGATTTAC